>QAOA01000291.1:0-29443 GCA_003255065.1 Cercis canadensis
TGATCTCTTCTTTCTCATTCACTGCAGTATATATAGCACTCTCTCACTCACGCCCAGCTAGCTTCGTCTTCCTCTTCCTGTATCGTTTTTTAGTTTGTCTTCACCACTGCCTCTCCTTTTTCATTCTATCCTTCCTGTTTCCTATGTTCCCTCAACGTCGGTGATCCCAGCAATGTAGAGGAAGCAAAAGAAGGAATCAAGCATCCGGCGGCACTGGAAGAGGTGCTGGTGGTGCAGCGACCACCGACGAGACCCGTCGGACACCAAATTTGCTGCTTGCCGAATTCATCTCCCTTAATTCTCCAACTGAGACACACATTTTCATATTTGTTTTTTTCTTTCCCAAGCTACCCCATCTGATAGAGCCATGGGGGAAATAGCTATTGGCGTGGCAACTGCAATTTTGGATAAGCTTGCAACCAAAGCTTACCAAAAGGTTGCCTTGGTATGGGGTCTGAAAGATGAAGTGAAAAGGCTTGGAGTCTCAATGCTAGCCATCAGAGCTCTTCTCATCAATGCTGAGAACCAGCAAGCAAGAAATCCTAGCATAGCTGAGTGGCTACCGGAACTCAAAGCTATATTCCATGATGCCGAGGATGTATTGGACGAAATAGAGTGTGAGGCATTACAAAATCAAGTGGTCAAAATGCATGGAAGTGCTACTAGAAAGGTACGGCGCTTTTTCTCAACCTCTAATCCACTTGCATTCCGTTTTAAAATGGCTCAGAAAATNGAACTCAAAGCTATATTCCATGATGCCAGGATGTATTGGACGAAATAGAGTGTGAGGCATTACAAAATCAGTGGTCAAAATGCATGGAAGTGCTACTAGAAAGGTACGGCGCTTTTTCTCAACCTCTAATCCACTTGCATTCCGTTTTAAAATGGCTCAGAAAATTAAGCATGTCAAAGAAAGGATTGACGAGATAGGTTCTATTTGGAAAGCATTTGGTCTCACTGATCAACATCCTAATAATTTACCTTTTATCACTCCCAATATGCCACTGAGGGAGACCTATTCTCAACTCAATGCTTCACTAGTGATTGGTAGGGGTGGGGAGAAAGAAAAGATCGTAAGTTTTTTGATGAGCCCACAGACACATGATAAAATCCCCGTGCTTCCAATTGTTGGAATTGGAGGATTAGGAAAGACCACACTTGCCAAATTGGTGTACAATGGTTAGTCTGGTACCGGTTCTGGGTGTGAAGTTTGGGAATGAGTTGTGTTATGAGTGTGCTGGGAGGAAGGTGAAATGGATTCAAGGGACTACAGACGAGAGCAAACTTTGTCTATGCGTTTATGAATGGAAGTTTGAGATAAGGCAAGGTTATGGAGAGCAGCTTCAATTTTATCAGTTGGGGAAGCAGAGGCAGTGGATTTGTTCTTGGTATGATCAGCCATGGAATGGAGGATCAATGGAAGCACCAAAATGATAGAAAAACAAAGAAAATACCCTGATTTGAGGTCAGGTAGCCTCCAAAAAAAATATAAGCAAGGAAAGATGGTTAAATTCTTCTGTCCTTCATTATATCAAAATCTAGTTATATAAAGGTTCATTGTTACAATCCAATCCCCTAGATCCCCTGAAAATACAGATCTATAACTAACTCACACTAACCATCACACACTCAATCCCCTCTCATGCACCACTCCCTCAACAAAATTATGTTAATAGATTCTTTCCCTTTAGTGCTCATAATCATCCCACCCTTGGGGTCTTTTGGACTCTCTATAAGGCCTTGTTTTGTTTCTTTCTTCAACAGTTACGTTAGGCCTAACAAATTGCTTGGCCTTATTCCTATCAGAATACCTTTGCGTTCTTGCAATTTTGTGTAAGCAATCTTGGCTGCAATCATTTCTGCTTGTTTCTTGGCTTTCACTTCTTGTCCTATGAAAACTTCTCCTTCTAGCTTCACACTTGAAATAAATATCGGTATGTGCGCCTTACCAGACTTTTGTGTACTATAAATAGGTAAATGCAACCCTCTCTTATGGACCAATTCTTGCAACAGATTCTTGTATAAACTAGAATCATCCTAAAATTTGTAGAAAATCGTATAGATAAGAGAAGCACTCCAAAAAAGCACTTAGGAAGTTACAGAATAATAAGTTATCTAAAATGGCCAGAGGTGATTAGAGACTAGCCTCTTGAGTTCTCTCTGCTTACAATGACATTAGAGCCATTTTTACAATTGCATGCTCAACATCCTTCAATGTAGGGAAAAACTCAAAACTCTCATAGGTTTGTCCCTCAATTGTGACCTTGAAATGAAATTTTGTTCCTCGGTGTTTAGGAGACATTCGATTAGCAGTAACCGGTTTATTTGGTACAGCTAATTACAGTGATAGCCAGAGGATTTAGAAATATTATTATGTAGTGGAGGCAACATATATACAAGCATAAAAAATTAATATATTTTTACTTTAGATAGAATTTACCCCAAACAATGCACAATATTAATTGGTCTCCCAAATGAGAAGTCTCATTTATTTATACTAACTCCCATCCTTAATGGATGGTGGAGATTATTTCAAATGGACAATAAGGATTAAGCTTTAAAAGTTTCTCATCTCCCTTCCTATCTCGTTTATGTTTGATTTGTATGAAATAGTCTCTGAGTGTGAATAGATATAGTATTGCACAATTTTTATTTTCTTCCATTTAATAATTATTGCTCCATAGTTTAATATTTAAGAGATATTTGATTAGCAGCAACTTGTTTATTTTGGTGAAGCCAATTACAATGATAGCCAGGGGATGTAAAAATTTTATGTAGTGGGGGCAAGATTTTTTTTGGTAATTTAAAGTTTAAGATGAGGAGAGACTACTTCATTCCAAGATTAGGGCATATGTCATAGGCCTCAACTAAAACTTATAATGGTATTTACAAATTACCTACCAAAAGGGAATTACTTGTTGTGGGATTTGAACATATATGCCTTACAAGCGAAGTAGTTCAATCATTACCAGTTGAACTAACCCCATTGACAGACTTTGACCAAAAGTAATTCAATGTACTCAATGTGATCTTCTATTTTCTTGATAAAGTTTCTTCTTTTAACCAAAAGAAAATTTTCAGAGTTTGCAATTGGGACCAACAAGGATAGGAACAGGAGACTTAGAAGAATACAAAAAGAAAATTGACAGAAGGAGAAAAAGAAGGAAGGGTGCAGAACAGAAGAGTAATTATCCTAAAATTCACTAATATTGACACTTAGAAACTTGGAAAAATATACGGTATTACCAACTACAATATACATATCAACTAAGCTACATCATAAGTGTTATAATAGATTGCTTCATCGTTAAAATCAATAGTGAAATGAAAATTGAGATACAAGTTAAATACTTCCCTAGTAAATAAACATTATAGGCAATTACAGGAAACTCATACAATGATACTAAAGAATTCAGCCTATCGAGGATGAAGATCTCTTCTCAGCATCCAAGGTCAAGCCTCAACTAGAACTTATAATGGTATTTACAAATTACCTACCAAAATGGAATTACTTGTTGTGGGATTTGAACATAAGCGAAGTAGTTCAATCGTTACCAGTTGAACTAACCCCATTGACAGACTTTGACCAAAAGTAATTCAATGTACTCAATGGGATCTTCTATTTTCTTGATAAAGTTTCTTCTTTTAACCAAAAGAAAATTTTCAGAGTTTGCAATTGGGACCAACAAGGATAGGAACAGGAGACTTAGAAGAATACAAAAAGAAAATTGACAGAAGGAGAAAAAGAAGGAAGGGTGCAGAACAGAAGAGTAATTATCCTAAAATTCATTAACATTGACACTTAGAAACTTGGAAAAATATACGGTATTACCAACTACAATATACATATCAACTAAGCTACATCATAAGTGTCATAATAGATTGCTTCATGGTTAAAATCAATAGTGAAATGAAAATTGAGATACAAGTTAAATACTTCCCTAGTAAATAAACATTATAGGCAATTACAGGAAACTCATACAATGATACTAAAGAATTCAGCCTATCGAGGATGAAGATCTCTTCTCAGCATCCAAGGTCAATGAATATTTAATGTCCATATTGAAGAACAGTAATTAGTATTTACAAAAGAAATGCAAGAGTAGTGACTCCTGAAACAAATCCAGATTGAAATAATTATTTAAAATGCTTTGCCCAGGCAGGTGAAAGAGAAGGATGTGGTCGTCTTCCTGAAATTTTTTTTTTTGAAAAACTAGTATTAAAGTAGAATACTTTTGCGTTCTTGCAATTTTTTTGTAAGCAATCTTGGCTGCTTTCATTTTTGCTTGTTTCTTGGTTTTTGCTTCTTGTTGTTTGAAAGATTCTCTTTCGAGCTCCACACTTGAAATAAATATCGGTATGTGCTCCTCAGCAGACTTTTGTGTACTATAAATATGTAAATGCAACCCTCTCTTCTAGACCAGTTATTGCAACAGAATCTTGTATAAACCAGTATCATCCTGAAATTGTAGAAAATCGTGTAGATAAGTTATCTAAAATTGCCAGAGGTGATTAGACACTAGTCTTTTGACTTCTTTCCGCTGACTTGGACATTAAAGTCACTTTTGCAGCTGCATGCTTGACATCCTTCAATGTAGGAAAAAACTCGGAACTCTTATAAGTTTGTCACTCAATCATGACCTTACACTTGAAACAAATTTTATTCCTCGGTGTTTTGGAGACATTCGATTAGGAGCAACTGGTTTATTTGGTAGAGCTATAATTACAGTGATAGCCAGAGGATTTAGAAATATTATGTAGTGGAACAACATGTATACAAGCATAATTAAGCATCTGGCGGCAGTGGAAGAGGTGCTGGTGGTACAGCGACCACCGACGAGACCCGTTTTCACATTTGTTTTTCTCTCCCAACCTACCCCATCTTATAGAGCCATCGAGGAAATAATTGGTGGTGTGGCAACCGCAATTTTGGAGAAGCTTTCAACACAAGCTTACCAAGAGGTTGCCATGGTATGGGGTCTGAACGATGAAGTGGAAACGCTTCAAAACTCAATGCTATGCATCGATGCTGAGAACAAGAAAGCAGGAAATCATAGCATAACTGTGTGGCTACTCCAACTCAAAGCTGCATTCCTTGATGCCGAGGATGTATTGGACGAAATAGAGTGTGAGGAATTACAAAATGAAGCAGTGAAAATGCATAGTGCAACTAGAAAGGCACGGGGTTTTTTCTCAAGCTCTAATCCACTTGTATTCCATTCTAAAATGGGTCAGAAAATTGAGCATGTCAAAGAAAGAATAGATGAGATAGCTTCTAATTGAAAAATATTTGATCTCACTGAGCAACATCCCAATAATTTGCCTTCAATCACTCCCAAGATGCCCCCGAGAGAGACCCATTCTTACCTCAATGGTTCTCTAGTGATTGGTAGGGATGGGGAGAAAGAAGAGATCTTAAGTTTTTTGATGAGCCCATAGACACATGATGATAAAATCCTCATTCTTCCAACTGTTGGAATTGGAGGATTAGAAAATACCACACTTGCCAAATTGGAGTACAATGATGCGAGAATAATAAAGCATTTTAAACCAAAATTTCAAAATATGTTCCAGTGGAATAGAATTCAATGATAGCCAGAGGATTTAGAAATATTATGTAGTGGAACAACATATAAACAAGCATAATTAAGCATCTGGCGGCAGTGGAAGAGGTGCTGGTGGTACAGCGACCACCGACGAGACCCGTTTTCACATTTGTTTTTCTCTCCCAACCTACCCCATCTTATAGAGCCATGGAGGAAATAATTGGTGGTGTGGCAACCGCAATTTTGGAGAAGCTTTCAACACAAGCTTACCAAGAGGTTGCCATGGTATGGGGTCTGAACGATGAAGTGGAAACGCTTCAAAACTCAATGCTATGCATCGATGCTGAGAACAAGAAAGCAGGAAATCATAGCATAACTGTGTGGCTACTCCAACTCAAAGCTGCATTCCTTGATGCCGAGGATGTATTGACGAAATAGAGTGTGAGGAATTACAAAATGAAGCAGTGAAAATGCATAGTGCAACTAGAAAGGCACGGGGTTTTTTCTCAAGCTCTAATCCACTTGTATTCCATTCTAAAATGGGTCAGAAAATTGAGCATGTCAAAAAAAGAATAGATGAGATAGCTTCTAATTGAAAAATATTTGATCTCACTGAGCAACATCCCAATAATTTGCCTTCAATCACTCCCAAGATGCCCCCGAGAGAGACCCATTCTTACCTCAATGGTTCTCTAGTGATTGGTAGGGATGGGGAGAAAGAAGAGATCTTAAGTTTTTTGATGAGCCCATAGACACATGATGATAAAATCCTCATTCTTCCAACTGTTGGAATTGGAGGATTAGAAAATACCACACTTGCCAAATTGGTGTACAATGATGCGAGAATAATNTGAGGAATTACAAAATGAAGCAGTGAAAATGCATAGTGCAACTAGAAAGGCACGGGGTTTTTTCTCAAGCTCTAATCCACTTGTATTCCATTCTAAAATGGGTCAGAAAATTGAGCATGTCAAAGAAAGAATAGATGAGATAGCTTCTAATTGAAAAATATTTGATCTCACTGAGCAACATCCCAATAATTTGCCTTCAATCACTCCCAAGATGCCCCCGAGAGAGACCCATTCTTACCTCAATGGTTCTCTAGTGATTGGTAGGGATGGGGAGAAAGAAGAGATCTTAAGTTTTTTGATGAGCCCATAGACACATGATGATAAAATCCTCATTCTTCCAACTGTTGGAATTGAAGGATTAGAAAATACCACACTTGCCAAATTGGTGTACAATGATGCGAGAATAATAAAGCATTTTAAACCAAAATTTCAAAATATGTTTCAGTGGAATAGAATTCATGTTTCCTGTTATCTTTTCTCTTGTCTCGTTGTGGTAAATCTTCTCTTAGAATTGTGCTGTTCAAGGAAAAAGGAGAAAGATTTTCAAAGTTTTCTATGAAATTTATATTTTCATCTTGTCCTCATCCATTGCATTGAATGTTTCATTCGAGAGCCTTAAAATCACTGCCTTTTAATGTGTACAAAATTTTGATGGGCAAAAGACTCGCTCCTCCCCTGGGACAAAGTTGGAGATTAAGAATACTGCACCTCATTGATCCATCTATGGATCTCAAGATTCCATTGCACTTGTTGCATCTTGCTATGTTGGGAGGTTTTCACAGCTCCTTGTAATCATATCTCTTGGCTAACTTGTAAGCATATACATATATAGATTTTTTTTTTTTCTACCAAATATTTTAGTTTCATTGTTGGTCATTTACTATGTGACTGTAGGGAGCTACCCAAAATTAAGAGAATAAGAGAGGATTAAGTTCTTTCTGAAATTTTGATTGGGGGTTTTCTATGTTTTTTTTATGTAGTTTCCATGATCATATCATTTGTATAACTCTTTATTTTTGTTTATGTTCTATTCTGTAGGTTTTATGTAATATCTCTGGACCTTAAGAACTATCCTAAGCATTTTTGCACCGTGTCTTTGTTCATCCTTGATCAATGACTTCTTTCCTTTTTCTATTCATCTCTTGCAATATACTCTCAGAGCAATGTTAAGAAAATGACATGCCTGGGTACATACAACAAATAAAATAAACTAACTATGCCGGATACTGAAAACATTTTGAAAAAGAAAACTAAAAAGAATAGTGCTGAAAGATTTGTACTTAGTGTTTACCACCACAAAACCTCTTCCTGCACAGTACAATCCAATGCATTTGGAAAACTTTTTTTCTCAAATGCTCCATTTGTTTCGACATGAATGATTTTCATAGAAAATATTTTGACCAAAGAATTTTTAGCTTTTAGGCCAAAAGATTTTCCTTGAAAAACATTTCCATCAACATAAACGGAGCCAATGTGCCTATGTACATGCTAATAAAAATTGCCTTTCTTCACACCCTTTTATTTCTTTCCTCGGGATAGGCAGATAACTCTAGCATCCTAACAACTAAAATAAATGACAAATGGTGAAAAAAAAGAAGGGAGAATCTTCCAAGGTTCTGGATATACACCCTATCCTTCTAGCTCATCAAATAGCTTAAAAATATGAACCCAATTCACCTTCATAAATTTAACTAACAATCACCTAGAACCATCTCTGTTACAATATCATCACCACTAAATTTGATTGGGCTTACGTAGGGATTTTCAGATTTTTTGAGCTTGTATGCATGAGAAGACAACGACTCATCTGAACTGCCAAGATTTTTTGAAGCGTGCCGCCTGTAAACGCCGGGCTCAGATAATGCCCTCACATTAAGGTGTACATCCTTGGTAAGCATTTCAACCACTTGTTTCATGGAGGGCCTTTGCTGTGCAGCTGCTTGTGTACAAAATATAGCAACCTTAATGTAACGCATTACCTCAGCCTCATCATGATCAGTTAGTTTTGGATCAACAATTTCCAGAACTCTATTTCTTCTTTCAGCTTCCATATCTGTCATATATAATTAAGTCAGCAAACACATATTCTTATAATTGCAAACCATTTACAAATCTGCTTTTTGACGATGTCTAAGTTGGAGGTCGGGTAAGATCGAGCTAATCTGCACAAGTAGAAAGGAATGACCAGACTCTTGTTTTCGGGCTCCGAAGATTAAATAGGTCGATCTGAACTAAAAAGTTTTCATTAATGGTAAATGAGTCAAAAGTCCTATACTTATAATGGATGAGTTATTTATAGGGGTGCTGAGAAAAACAGGAGGTGGTATGCTGGTAGGTTTGAATTTGGATCTTTGGTGTAATGGCCTTTTGAAAATTGGGCCGAAGATGAGGCCTCTACACTTTTCAATTTTAATTGTACGGGTTCAAATTACGTTGTTGTATTATCTTCTTATAAATTTTAGGAATCAACTCCTGCAAAACCAATTTAATGCCTAGTCCATTACACATCAGGAACCTCAAAACATTTTGACCAAAGAATTTTTAGCTTTTAGGCCAAAAGATTTTTCTTGAAAAACATTTCCATCAACATAAACCGAGCCAATGTGCATATGTACCTTTCTTCACACCCTTTTATTTCTTTCCTCGGGATAGGCAGATAACTCTAGCATCCTAACAACTAAAATAAATGACAAATGGTGAAAAAAAAAAAAAAAAGGAAAATCTTCCAAGGTTCTGGATATACACCCTATCCTTCTAGCTCATCAAATAGCTTAAAAATATGAACCCAAGTCACCTTCATAAATTTAACTAACAATCACCTAGAATCATCTCTGTTACAATATCATCACCACTAAATTTGATTGGGCTTACATAGGGATTTTCATATTTTTTGAGCTTGTATGCATGAGAAGATAACGACTCATCTGAACTGCCAAGATTTTTTGAAGTGTGCGGCCTGTAAACGCCTGGCTCAGATAATGCCCTCACATTAAGGTGTACATCCTTGGTAAGCATTTCAACCACTTGCTTCATGGAGGGCCTTTGCTGTGCAGCTGCTTGTGTACAAAATATAGCAACCTTAATGTAACGCATTACCTCAGCCACATCATGATCAGTTAGTTTTGGATCAACAATTTCCAGAAGTCTATTTTCTTCTTTCAGCTTCCATATCTGTCATATATAATCAAGTCAGCAAACACATATTCTTATAATTGCAAACCATTTACAAATCTGCTTTTTGACGATGTCTAAGTTGGAGGTCGGGTAAGATCGAGCTAATCTGCACAAGTAGAAAGGAATGACCGGACTCTTGTTTTCGGGCTCCGAAGATTAAATAGGTCGATCTGAACTAAAAAGTTTTTATTAATGGTAAATGAGTCAAAAGTCCTATACTTATAATTGATGAGTTATTTATAGGGGTGCTGAGGAAAACAGGAGGTGGTATGCTGATAGGTTTGAATTTGGACCTTTGGTGTAATGGCCTTTTGAAAATTGGGCCAAAGATGAGGCATCTACACTTTTCAATTTCAATTGTACGGGTTTAAATTACGCTGTTGTATTATCTTCTTATAAATTTTACGAATCAACTCCTGCAAAACCAATTTAATGCCTAGTCCATTACACATAAGGAACCTCAAAATTAATTAACCAGATGAAATTCAAATAGATAACCTATTAGTTAGCATAGCAATGGCTTTCTCAACATGAGCTATTCAAAATTGTAAGAGGTGACGAGAAATATCATCCAATAGAAGAGGTATATACCACAATTCAAAAGAGAGGGATACAAGGAACTATTTTCAATGCCTTCAAATGGAAAAAAAAATAATATTATATCCAGTTATATCAGTTAGTCTGAATTAACAATTTCCAAAACTCAACTTAACATTATTGTGCATTTTTTTTTGTACCAATGCAAGTTGTATACTCAAAATTTGGTGTGTAAAATAATGATATATTTTGTTAAGAATTCGTACCTAACAACTACAATTGACCTGTATTTTGGCAGCCGGAAATTGGAATAATTGGGGGATGATGAATCATGCATGATAGTCCTTGAGATACTAGAAAGATGTTGTTAAATTTTTCAATATTTGTAATATTTAAATAACAAAGACTGAAAGGTTCTAAACTTGGCTACATTTTTTTTTCTTTGCTATTAATAAATAACTTGTTATCTAACCTTTCAATCATTGTGCATTTTTTAAAGGCAATTTATTTACTTAAATGAGATTTGGTGTATGAAAATGACATCTTTTATTAAGAAGCTTGTACCTAAACCTATGGTGAACTTGTATATTGGGATTTGGCATCATATGCTGTCATGATAGGTATCTCCACTCTTAAAAATTGTGAGATAATGAATCACTTAAGGTTGTCCATGAGGTACTCAGAAAAATAAGTTGATAAGCTCTAAAATATTTTAACCATTTGATTACGTGAGAATGAAACATTTTGAATATGAAAGAAATTGATTGTTTAAGACTTGCTTTTATAACCTTCACATATTTTTCTAAGATAAGTTTTTTACTTACACGACATGCTGTGCATAAAATAACCAACAATAGTGCCCTAACTAAAGAAAAATAAAAAGCAATAATACAAATCGTCTACTTTTCTAAAGTCATTTGATATTTCAAATGAGACTGGGTATAAGAAATCAAAAGAAATAATTATTGTATATGAGACGGCTTTAGTGACACTTGTGGAATCAATAAGCAGCATCCTTATTTAAAGAAACAAAAAAATGATACCCTAACTAAACAAAATAATAAAAATAAAAAGGCGATCGCACCAAAAATTTGAGTTCCTTTTGGATTTCCTTCTTGATCAATGACAACTGGAGCATTATCATCATATCGTGTTATCATACCGTTCTTGTGTTTGACTTCTTTACAAGTACGTACAATTACAGCTAATAATAATAATAATAATAATAATAACAATGATTGAACTTACGTAAGGATTTTCAGATTTTTTGAGATTTTATGCATAAGAAGACAATGACTCGTCTGAACTACCAAGATTTTTGGAAGCATGCTGCCTGTATACGTTGGGCTTCGATAATGCCTTCACATTAATGTGTACATCCTTGATAAGCATTTCAACCACTTGCTTCATGGAGGGTCTTTGCTGTGCAGCTGCTTGTGTACAAAATAGAGCAACCTTAATGTAACGCATTACCTCAGCCTCATCATGATCAGTTAGTTATGGATCAACAATTTCCATAAGTCTATTTTGCTCTTTCAACTTCCATACCTGCCACATATGAATAAGTCAGCAAACACATACTCTTATAACTACAAACCATTTACAAAACTGCTTTTCAATTTCAATTCTGCGGGTTCAGATTACGCTATTGTATTATCTTATAAATTTTAGGAATCAACTCCTGCAAAACCAATTTAATGCCTAGTCCATTACACATGCATCAGGAAACTCAAAATTAGTTAACCAGATCAAATTAAAATAGATAACCTATTAGTTATCATAGCAATGGCTTTCTCAACATGAGCTATTCAAAATTGTAAGAGATGATGAGAAATATCATCTAATAGAAGAGGTATATAAAACAATTCAAAAGAGAGGGATACAACTAACTATTTTCAATGCCTTCAAATGGGAAAAAAAATAATATTATATCCAGTTATATCAGTTAGTCTGTATTAACAATTTCCAAAACTCTATTTTCTTCTCTCAACTTCCATACCTGCCTTCTCATTCCTCGACTATTGAAAACTTGTTATTTCTTACCTTAACATTATTGTGCATTTTTTTTTTCTGTGCCAATGCAAGTTGTATACTCAAAATTTGGTGTGTAAAATAATGATATCTTTTGTTAAGAATTCGTACCTAACANTAACTATTTATTCTATTTTATGTTCTATTATGAAGGAGAACATGCTCTGCCACTCCAAAACTACTTGGGAGATTGAATTAAATGTAGGCCTTGTATAACATATTTCTTTGCTGCAATTATAAATCTAGCATGGTTTACCGATTCTTCTTATGTCTTCAATCTTTTCGAGCTTCCTATCAATGTATTCGTGTCCACTATATATTTTTTAGTGATGAAAATGTAATTTTCAGAGGAAATGTTGATTAATAAAATACTGCAGCCCACATATAACTTAGTGTATGTCCATTGTGCTATATACCATTGGATTATAGTTCAATAATAGAGTGTATGACTTTTATATTATGATAAATTATGTGTCACTTGCTTTTATATTAGTATTTGTGGATTTGGTACTGTCAGTTTTGAGTTCCACGTTTTAATTTGTTGTTTCTTACTTTTACAATGACATTCTAGCTTTTGGGTTTTATGTAATATCTCATGACCTTAAGAACTATCCTAAGCATTTTTGCACTGTGTCTTTGTTCATCCTTCATCATTGACTTTTTCCTTTTTTGTTCATCTCTTGCAATAAACTCTCAGAGCAATGTTAAGAAAATTACATGCCTGGGTACATACAACAACTAAAATAAACTAACTATGCCGGATACTGAAAACATTTTAAAAAAGAAAAAGAATATTGCTGAAAGATATGTACTTAGTGTTTACCACCACAAAACCTCTTCCTGCACAGTACAATCCAATGCATTTGGAAAACTTTTTTCTCAAACGCTCCATTTGTTTCGACATGGATGATTTTAATAGAAAATATTTTGACCAAAAGATTTTCCTTGAAAAACATTTCCATCAAAATAAACCGAGCCAAATTGAAAAAGAAAAATTTTCATTTGGTCAAGGCAGTAAGACATATAAACTAGCAATGTGCATATGTACATGCTAATAAAAATGGCCTTTCTTCACACTCTTTTATTTCTTTCCTCGGGATAGGTAGATAACTCTAGCATCCTAACAACTAAAATAAATGAGAGATGGTGAAAAAAAAAAAAAAGGAGAATCTTCCAAGGTTCCGGATTTATCAAATAGCCTAAAAATATGAACCTAAATTACCTGCATAAATTGGAATAATTAGAGGATGATGAATCATGCATGATAGTTCTTGAATACTAAAAAGATGTTGTTAAATTTTTCAATATTTGTAATATTTAAATAACAAAGACTGAAAGGTTCTAAACTTGGCTACATTTTTTTTTTTGGTGTGAAATTTAGCTACGTTGACTTTTTTCTTTGCTATTAATAAATAACTTGTTATCTAACCTTTCAATCATTGTGCATTTTTTCAAGGCAATTTAATTACTTAAATGAGATTTTGTGTATGAAAATGACATCTTTTATTAAGAAGCTTGTACCTAAACCTATGGTGAACTTGTATATTCGGATTTGGCATCATATGCTGTCATGATAGGTATCTCCACTCATAAAAATTGTGAGATAATGAATCATTCAAAGTTGTCCATGAGGTACTTAGAAAAATAAGTTGATAAGCTCTAAAATATTTTAACCATTTGATTACGTGAGATTGAAACATTTTGAATATGAAAGAAATTGATTGTTTAAGACTTGCTTTTATAACACTTCACATATTTTTCTAGGATAAGTTGTTTACTTACATGACATGCGGTGCATAAAATAACCAACAATAGTGCCCCAACTAAAGAAAAATAAAAAGCAATAATACAAATTGTCTACTATTTTGAGGTCATTTGATATTTCAAATGAGAGTGGGTATAAGAAATCAAAAGAAATAATTATTGGATATGAGACGGCTTTGATACCCCAACTAAACAAAATAAAAATTAATACAAATAGGCTGAGGTCATTTATTATCTCAAATAACCGTGGGTATATATACTTTATTTTATCTGTATGTAGGTAAATAGTGATTGTATATATGAATTGGAGGGGTATAATTCATCACAATTTCTAATGTTGTTCTATGTCACTTCCCTATATTAATTGTTTTTTGCTCATTTACAAGTTCAATTTTAAAATGTCCAAAATATGCTTTGGTGAAATCGAATTCTTGTTTTCTCTATTATCTTTTCTCTAGTCTTGTTCTAGTAAATTTTCTTCTACAATTGGCTGTTCAAGGAAAAGTGAGAAAGGCTTTAAAAAATTTTCATGAAATTTACATTTTCATCCTGTCCTGATCTAATGCATTGAATGTTTTTTTTCTTTTATCTTGGAGCTTTAAACTCATTGCCTTTTAATATGTACATAAATTTGATGGGCAATAGACTTGTTCCTCCCTAGGACAACATTGAAGGTTTAGATCTCTGCACCTCGTTGATCCACATATGGATCTCAAAATTCCATTGCATTTGTTCCATCCTGCTAAGTTGGGAAGTTTCCACATAGATTTTCTTTTCTACCAAATATTTTAGTCTCATTGTTGGTCATTCACTATGTGACTGTAGGGAGCTACCAAAATTAAGAGACTAAGAGAGGATTAAATTCTTTTTGAAATTGTGATATGGGGTTTTCAAAGTTTTTTATGTAGTTTCCATGATCATATCATTTATATAACTATTTATTCTATTTTATGTTCTATTATGAAGGAGAACATGCTTTGCCACTCCAAAACTACTTGGGAGATTGAATTAAATGTAGGACCTTCATAACATATTTGTTTGCTGCAATTGCAAATCTAGCATGGTTTACCGATTGATCTTATGTCTTCAATCTTTTCAAGGTTCCTATCAATGTACTCGTGTCCACATAAGTGAAATATATATTTTGTAGTGGTGAAAATATAATTGGCAGAGGAAATGTTGATTAATAAAATACTGCAGCACACATATGCCGTAGTGTATGTCCATTTTGCTATATACCATTGGATTATAGTTCAATAACAGAGTGTATGACTTTTATATTAGTATTTTTGGATTTTGGTGCTGTCAGTTTTGAGTTCAATGTTTTTATTTGTTATTACCTTACTTTTACGATGACATACTAGCTTTTGTGTTGTATGCAATATCTCTGGACCTTAATAACTATCCTAAGCATTTTTGTACCGTGTCTTTGTTCATCCTTCATCACTGACTTCTTTCCTTTTTTGTTCATCTCTTGCAATAAACTCTCAGAGCAATGTTAAGAAAACGACAAGCCTGGGTACATACAACAACTAAAATAAACTAACTTTGCCTGACACTGAAAACATTTTAAAAAAGAAAAAGAATATTTCTGAAAGATGTGTACTTAGTGTTTACCACCACAAAACCTCTTCCTGCACAGTACAATCCAATGCATTTGGAAAACTTTTTTCTCAAACGCTCCATTTGTTTCGACATGAATGATTTTCATAGAAAACATTTTGACCAAAGAATTTCTAGCTTTTAGGCCAAAAGATTTTCCTTGAAAAACATTTCCATTTGAAAAAGAAAAATTTTCATTTGCTCAAGGCAGTAAGACATATAAACTAGCAATGTGCATATGTACATGCTAATAAAAAAGGCCTTTCTTCACACCCTTTTATTTCTTTCTTAGGGATAGGCAGATAACTCTAGCATCCTAACAACTAAAATTAATGAAAGATGGTGAGAAAAAGAAGAGGGAGAATCTTCCAAGGTTCTAGATATACACCCTATCCTTCTAGCTCATCAAATAGCCTAAAAATATGAACCTAAGTCACCTGAATAAATTTAACTAATAATCACTTGGGAACCATCTCTGTTACAATATTATCACCACTAAATTTGATTGAGCTTATGTAGGAATTTTCAGATTTTTTGAGCTTATATGCATGAGAAGACAACGACTCGTCTGAACTGCCAAGATTTTTGGGAGCGTGCCGCCTGTATATGCAGGGGCTCAGATAATGCCTTCACATTAATGTGTACATCCTTGGTAAGCATTTCAACCACTTTCTTCATGGAGGGCCTTTGCAGTGCAGCTGCTTGTGTACTAAATAGAGCAACCTTAATGTAACGCATTACCTCAGCCTCATCATGATCAGTTAGTTCTGGATCAACAATTTCCCGAAGTCTATTTTCTTATTTCAGCTTCCATACCTGCCACATATGAATAAGTCAGCAAACACATATTCTTATAACTGCAAACCATTTACAAAGCTGCTTTTCAATTTCAATTCTACGGGTTCAGATTACGCTGTTGTATTATCTTCTTATAAGTTTTAGGAATCAACTCCTTCAAAACCAATTTAATGCCTAGTCTATTACACATCAGGAACCTCAAAATTAATTAACCAGATCAAATTAAAATAGATAACCTATTAGTTAGCATAGCAATGGCTTTCTCAACATGAGCTATTCAAAATTGTAAGAGATGATGAGAAATATCATCTAATAGAAGTGGTATATACCACAATTCAAAAGAGAGGGATACAAGGAACTATTTTTAATGCCTTCAAATGGAAAAAATATATTATATCTAGTTATATCAGTTAGTCTGTATTAACAATTTCAAACACTCTATTTTCTTCTCTCAGCTTCCATACCTGCCTTCTCATTCCTCGACTGTTGAAAACTTGTTATTTCTTACCTTAACATTATTGTGCATTATTTTTTTGTGCCAATGCAAGTTGTATAATCAAAATTTGGTGTGTAAAATAATGATATATTTTGTTAAGAATTCGTACCTAACAACTACAATTGACATGTATTTTGGCAGCCGGAAATTGGAATAATTAGGGGATGATGAATCATGGATGATAGTCCTTGAGATACTAGACAGATGTTGTTAAAATTTTTCAATATTTGTAATATTTAAATAACAAAGACTGAAAGGTTCTAAACTTGGTTACATTTTTTTTTTTTGGGTGTAAAACTTAGCTACGTTGACTTTTTTCTTTGCTATTAATAAATAACTTGTTATCTAACATTTGAATCATTGTGCATTTTTTCAAGGCAATTTATTTACTTAAATGAGATTTGGTGTATGAAAATGACATCCTTTATTAAGAATCTTGTACCTATGGTGAACTTGTATTTTCGGATTTGGTATCATATGCTGTCATGATAGATATCTCCACTCTTAAAAATTGTGAGATAATGAATCACTCAAGGTTGTCCATGAGGTACTTAGAAAAATAAGTTGATAAGCTCTAAAATATTTTAACCATTTGATTACGTGAGATTGAAACATTTTGAATATGAAAGAAATTGATTGTTTAAGACTTGCTTTTATAACCTTCACATATTTTTCTAAGATAAGTTGTTTACTTACATGACATGCGGTGCATAAAATAACCAACAATAGTGCCCCAACTAAAGAAAAATGAAAAGCAATAATATAAATTGTCTACTTTTCTGAGGTCATTTGATATTTCAAATGAGAGTGGGTATAAGAAATCAAAAGAAATAATTATTGTATAAGAGATGGCTTTAGTGACACTTGTGGAATCAATAAGCAGCATCCTTATTTAAAGAAACAAAACATGATACCCTAACTAAACAAAATAATAATAATAATACAAATTTGTCTTCCCAACTTTCTCTCTCCTTTTTCATTCTATCCTTCCTTCTTGTTTCCTATGTTCTCTCAACGTCGGTGATACTAGAAATTTAGAGGAAGCGGAAGAAGGAATCAAGCATCTGGCGGCAGTGGAAGAGGTGTTGGTGGTGCAGCGACAGCCGACGAGACCCCCGTCGGAGACCAAATTTTCTGATTGCCGAATTCATCTCTCTTAATTCTCCAACTCAGACACACATTTTCACATTTTTTTTTTCTCTCCCAAGCTACCCCATCTGATAGAGCCATGGGGGAAATAGCTATTGGCGTGGCAATCGCAATTTTGGAGAAGCTTGCAACCCAAGCTTACCAAAAGGTTGCCTTGGTATGGGGTCTGAAAGATGAAGTGGACAGGCTTCAAAACTCGATGGAGTTCATCAATGCTTTTCTCATCGATGCTGAGAACAAGAAAGCAGGAAATGATACCATGATTGTGTGGCTACGGCAACTCAAAGCTGCATTCCTTGATGCCGAGGATGTACTGGACGAAATAGAGTGTGAGGCATTGCGAAATGAAGTGGTGAAAATGAATGGAAGTGCTACTAGAAAGGTACGACGCTTTTTCTCAAGCTCTAATCCACTTGCATTCCGTTTTAAAATGGCTCAGAAAATTAAGGATGTCAAAGAAAGGATAGACGAGATAGCTTCTAATTGGAAAACATTTGGTCTCATCGAGCAACAACCCAATAATTTTCCTTTTAACACTTCCAAGATGCCACCAAGGGAGACTGATTCTTACCTCAATGGTTCACTAGTGATTGGTAGGGATGAGGAGAAAGAAGAGATCATAAGTTTTTTGATAAGCCCACAGACACATGATGATAAAATCCCTGTTCTTCCAATTGTTGAAATTGGAGGTTAGGAAAGACCACACTTGCCAAAATGGTGTACAATGATGCTAGAATAATTAAGCATTTTGAATCACGAATGTGGGTTTGTGTGTCATATGAATTTGATGTTAAAAGTTTAATATGTAAAATTCTTAAAGCAATGGGTAGAGAAGGCATAGAAGCTCTTAGTTTAGACCAATTACAATTTCTTTTTTGGAATGAATTTCCAAAGGAGAAATTTCTACTTGTTTTAGATGATGTTTGGAATGAAAATCGTCAAAAATGGGTGGAGTTAAGTCATGCTTTATTAGGTGATGACAAATTGGGTCAACACTACAGCAAAATATTAGTCACTACCCGTAGTGAAGAGGTTGCCTCGATCATGGGAACTATTCCTCAACACAAGTTGGAAGAACTTCCTGAGGAAGAAAGTTGGAAGCTATTTGTTAAATGGGCGTTTCAAGAAGGAGAGGAGGAACAACACCAAAGGCTTAAAGAAATTGGGAAGCAAATAGTTAAGAAGTGCAAAGGGGTGCCTTTGGCAGTGGTAAGTTTAGCATCTATGCTTTACTCTAAGCAGGATGAAAGTGAGTGAAAAAAAGTAAGAGACAGTGAGATTTGGAAAATGGTTGAACAAGAAGAAGACATTTTGCCAATATTAAGGTTAAGCTATTATCATTTGCCATTTCACTTGAAATCATGGTTTTCTTATTGTTCCATTTTTAGTAAGGATTACGAGTTTTGGGAAATGGAGTTAATTTATTTTTGGATGGCACATGGACTCCTTCAATCAACAAATGAAAATGAAGATCTAGAAGAAGTTGGTAAGTCATATACGAAAGAGTTAATTTCAAGATGTTTTCTCCAAATTTATGAAAAGTTCACTGGTTATTATTCTCTAAGAATGCATGATCTTGTCTATGATCTTGCGATGTCAACAATGCAAAGTGAAGTAGCAGTAATGAGTGTTAGTTCCTCGGCCACAAATGTAAACAAAAATATTCGACACATATCAATTTCAAACAGTGGTGATCAACAAGTTTCAGCTTTCAATCATATGTCCAACAATATTCGAACCATTGGATTCTGGCATTCAACTGACAAACCTCTTGCAGTCACCAAACCATTAGTCAAATTGATCTCTAACAAATTCAAGTACCTAAGGGTGTTGGATTTACAATATTTCAACTTGGGGTCTTTGCCAGATTGTTTGAGCAAAATGAAGCAGTTAAGACATCTTAATCTAAGCGGGACAAAGTTGAAGAAACTCCCAGATTCCATTTTCAATCTCCAGAATTTGCAGCTCTTAAATATCCTGGGATGTCCACTTGAAGATCTCCCGAAAGAAATGAGAAATCTTATTAGCCTTCGAGTTCTTTTTCTAACCACAAAAGCCTCGTCTTTGTCCCACTGTGGTTTAGGGTGCTTGAAATCTCTTCATTTATTTGGCATAATGGAGTGTGATAATTTGGTCAACTTACCATGTGATTTGATGCAACTCACTGCTTTAAGGACATTGATGATCCAAGACTGTGAAAAGATTGTTAGTTTAGAGGTACAAGAACTTGAAGATGAAGGGGTCCAGGATTTGAACCTTGAGCGATTTGCAGTTGGCTCCTGTCCCAGTTTGGTAGCTTTACCACATTGGCTTCAGAGATCTTCTAAGACTTTGCGGTATATGGTTGTTCGTGACTGTAAGAGCTTGGGAGCACTACCAAAATGGCTGCCAAATCTAACTTCACTTGAGGAGCTTAGAATTGCAGACTGTCCCCAATTGAGTGAAAGGTGCAAACAAGATTCAGGCCTAGACTGGCCCAAAATAGCTCATGTCTCCAAGTAAGTGTAAACTAATCAAAGTCAAAAGGTCTTCTAATATTATCATTTAATTTTATTTATCATTACTTTTTATCAATCTCTATCATAAAATTCTATATTCTTCTGGTTGATCATTATTTTTTGCCTTGAATCAAATCTATATACTTAGTTTTCACCACTCTTAATGACTTCAAATATACATCACATGTACATCTCTCTGCTACTATTACTTTGTTTTTTTTATTTCAATAAATAATTTTGTGCTGTTTTGAACATGCAACATTAACTATCAAATGAAGTCAGAAGTTTGACAAGAGGAGATGTGACAGAGCATTCAGCTTGTGGTCTCTAGAGCTTCATTTCTATATTCTTATGTTACGCTACTTGATTCTTATTTTTGCTTTGAACTGAATTTAAATAGTTTTTACAATTCTTTCTTAATGACTTCCAACATTATTTTGTATTTGATTTCAATAAATAATTTTGTATTGTTTCGGACATGCAAGATTGATTATTGACCCAAGTTCAGAGTCTGAAGCGGAATGACAACAAGAAGAGGTGGGAGAGAACATTGAGCCTGTGTGGTCTCCAGAATATATGGCAATCCGTGATACTACATTTCTTTCTGTCATTTCTTCAAAGGCTTGGCGACCTTTCTCAATTTTGCCTATTTTCATGTACATGTCTAGTAGGGCACTCCCAACAAATACCGAGTTTATCAAACCAGATTTCACTAAATACCCGTGCAGTAATTCTCCATGATACATATTCATGTTGATAGCACAAGCCTTGAGTGCAACACTAATCATGAATGGGTCCATTTGAAGTCCTGGGTGGACCAACATATTTGAGAACAAGATCAATGCTCCATGGGAGTTTGAGGCATTGACATAACCAGCTATTATTGTGGTCCATGAAACCTCATCTCTGAGACATTTTATCAAACATGTTCTTAGCTTCACATAATTTACCCCTTTTCACTAAATGCTTCGATTGAGAGTTAAGTTCAAGCATATTTACATTATGAATGGAATATGTGGTGGGAGCTAGATCTTCTGGTTTTGTTTGTCGGACCATGTCTCTGCATGCGATGCCGGTTCCTGTAAATATTTTTGAAACATGCTTGTTGTAAGACAGCCATGTACGGTACAATCATTAAAAGAAGAAGAAAATCACGCACAAATTGACCAGTCATTATACAACAAACGAAAAGGGTCGGCTCAAATCTTAATCACACCTCAGAGTTAGCAATGACTCATTCTGAACAACCAAGAATCCATTTCAAAGGCCAAAAATTGCTCACTAGGTATGTCATATTCTAATATTTATCACATTTATCACAAGTAGCAAAGGAATCATAGCAGAAACCATGGACGGGTCTCAAAATAAAATGCAGAAGAAGGGACAAATGGAGATGGAGAAACAGAGCAAAAAGGACGGCTATGAAAGAAAAAATGCAAAAGAAAAAAAAAAGAGCAGAAACGGATATGAAAGTGAAAGTAAATGAAACGAAAATCTACAAAAAGACATACCTGCTAGGTGCAGCAGAAGCGACAAATGGAGATAAAGAAGCCATGGACGGGTCTCAACGTGATGGAAGAAACCAGGAGATACAGAGAAGGCTGATGGTCTGAGGGAGAAACAAAGACCGATGAAGGTAGGATATAATTATCCCATAAATTTGTAAATCAGCTTCGCGGTCATCACTCAAATTAACTTTTGCACTAGGCTCTTTTAAGAAGCCTAAAAAATGGCTTTGTAAGCTATGCTATCCAAATGAAGCATAAATATTATTGTAAATGTTTATTAAAGCATGTGACATGCTTGGTCTTAAAATAATATAATTTCTTTTTATCTTAAAATTTTGTTCATTAATTAAAAAAAAAATATTGAGGCCATCGTTGAAACTTCTACATTATATATTGGAACCAAGATTATTTTAGCCAAAATAATAATTAAAAAAAAAATACAAATCATCTATCTACTATCCCTTACCCTAGTGAGAAAAGGTGAAAGTGAGTATAATGAAAAGTTCTAAGATGTCCCATTAAAGTTACAAGACATATAATATCGAAAGCTAAAAGTTAAACTGTAAAAAGAGTGGATTGTGTGGCTGTAATAATGGTCTACTGTGCACTATTTGGCATTAAGATATTTGAGTATGCATTTGCAAATTCAAGGATAGGATTAAGAAGGAACAAAATCAAAGAAAGATTCAATAATATAATGAGCCTCATTGTAAAATATTGCACAAGGAGAGGCATTGTATCAAAGCAACCCAATAGCTTCCCTCAGATGTATTGTGGTGGCCAAGTGCAACACAAATGGCTACTCCAATAGTTGGCATTATAGAAGCTACATATGGAAATGAATTGGACTCGTTATATCTTAAACATGAAGCTGCCTGCATAGACCAAGCAGAGTAAGAAGTGATACTACGCTTTTGATTAACATTGCAACTAGCTTGTGGTCTGTCTTGGTGAAATGGATTTTGATCCAGTTTAGGATAGTATATAGGGGGAGATACAGTTTGTACAGATAGTTAAATTAGATTAAGACCAAACAACTAGGGCAAATGTTCAATGAAAAAAATAGATGATCATCAAGTGTCTCATTTATGGGTGAGCAGAAAAATTGACCAACCCGTAGGTAAAATTTGTGATAAAATGAGTGAAATGGGTGGATCGGTTTGGTTAATGCGGATAAGATTGGTGAAATTTTTTAGAAAAATTTGGTTACACGGTCAAGTGTGATTTTAGAATTTGTTTTTTGGTCTCTCCTTTCCCCCATTTCATAAATAAAGTTGTACCATAGATCACATAATTCATATACATGTGCAAGTGCAAATACACCAAAATTTTAATTTATAAAAATTTGTCAGTGCAAGTATAGTATATATTAACATAATAAGAACATATATAATATATTAAGTATCCTTACTTTGTTTATAAGGCCTAATTTAATTAAATCTTACATTTATCTTAAACTTTTGGTTACAAGAACTTGAAGACAAAAAGGAAAATGAAGCTTGAGCAATTTCTAGTTTGGTCCTGTCCCAGCTTGGTAGCTTTACCCCATTGGCTTCAGAGATCTTCTAAGACTTTGCAGTATATGGTTGTTGATGACTGTAAGAGCTTGAGAGAACTACCAGAATGGCTGCCAAATCTAACATCACTTGAGGAGCTTGAAATTAAAGGCTGTCCCCAATTGAGTGAGAGGTGCAAACAAGACTCAGGCTTAGACTGGCACAAAATAGCTCATGTATCCAAGTAAGTGCAAACTAATTAAAGTCAAAAGGTCTTCTTATATTATCATTTAATTTTATTTATCATTACATTTTATCAATCTCTGTCATAAAATTCTATATTCTTCTAGTTGATCATTATTTTTGCCTTGAATCAAATCTATATACTTAGTTTTCACAACTCTTTCTTAATGACTTCAAACATACATCACATGTACATCTCCCTGCTACTATTACTTTGTTTTTTCATTTGAATAAATAATTTTGTGCTGTTTTGAACATGCAACATTAACTATCAAATGAAGTCAGAAGTTTAACAAGAGGAGATGTGACAAAGCATTGAGCTTGTGGTTTCTAGAGATTCATTTCTATATTCTTATGTTATGCTACTTGATTATTATTTTTGCTTTGAACTGAATTTATATACTTAGTTTTTACAATTCTTTCTTAAAGACTTCCAACATTATTTTGTATTTTATTTCAATAAATAATTTTGTATTGTTTGGGACATGCAAGATTGATTATTGACCGAACGAGGAGATTCTGAAGCATAATGGGAACAAGAAGAGGTGGGAGAGAATATTGAGCCTGTGTGGTCTCCAGACTTGAACAATTTGTAAATAATTTCCTTAGTGTGCATAAATATATAAGACATATTATGTTCTCTATTTTAACAGCTTTTGATAATTTTATGAAATAAACGCTCAATTCAAAATTTTATTACTGTTCTTTGTTGGGGTTTTTGAGAAACTCTGAATTTCAACTTGTAGATGTCTTATCTTAAGCCCAAATCTAAAGTCTCAGTACACCAAAAGCCCAAACCAGCATATCACTCTTATTTTTCTCAGCACCCCCATAAATAATATCTCAATCACAGGGACAAGATTTTTGACTCATCTCCTTTTTAGTTCGGACCAACTTAACTTAATATTTGGAGCACAAAAACAAGAATCTGGCACTTTCTTTTTACTTGTGCATATTAGCTCACACATCCGACTTCTGAGATTCATCCAACCTCGAGTTTAACTCTGGCATTGTCAAAACTCTTTTTAGATTAAATTCTAATCCTTTTATTATTTTTCCCTTTCCCATGTTCTACATCAATTATATAAAGCCATGTGCTCCTTCCAAGTTTATCTCGCATATGCGCTGCATGCCCTATACCTCTGTTTCGAGCTTGTCATTTATGAACTCTCAAATCCTTTACGTAATAGCATTCTTGCAGGCAAGTTGCTAAAATTGATCAAAAGGCAGAAGAAATGACACTACTGACAAAAAAAAATATATATATATGGCTGGTGCATACAAGATCTTATCTCAAGTTTAAAAATGTGATACAATTTTTTTTGTTACGACTTTAAGTTCGAACATGAAATCCATAAGCCCCAAGAACGCCTTCAATACCAATTGGGCTACAACCCGTTTTATCTCTATTACATTTAAATATACATTAAACAATATGAATTTTTATTATCTTTTCTCTCATAATCAATTTAATATTTTTGCTTGGTTCTCCTACTTTACTCATTTCTAATGATCAAAGAACAAGTTAAATGATTTATCATGTTTGTATAATTCATATTGATGAATGTTAATGCTAATTATTATATATTATCACAATTTGATAAAGAATGCTAATTATTATATTTTTTTGGTAAAGAAAAATGTAAGAGGTAGGTAAGTTGCTCCGCCTCTAAAGCAAGTGCATCATAATCACTACATGTCTCCTAACAAATGATCATTAACAGGTTTTAAACTGAAGACTTTTTCGATGGAACTCAATCCTACTAATTGAACCAACCCTTATTGGCTATAAATATTTGTTGACTACGAGATAGCCTTTACACATAAGTGCACAACATGAGTCTGTTTTATTAATAAATCATTCTTGAACCTTCATCTAATGACTTAGCTTTTAGAGAGAGTTAGTTTCTTGACATATTATCATAATCTCTTTCATCAAGTGGTAAAGTATTCAATCATTGCCGTCTCTATTTGCATGAATTAAACTAAATTTTAAGATAAGGTTTAAGTGTCTGTACTTTATTCATGCTTTAAGTCCAAAGACTTACCTATGTTGTTACATATTAAATATAAAACTATCATTGAACCTGCTTCTAATGACTTAAGTTTTTGAGATAAACTGGTTTCCTGATACTTTGAAACAGCTGTAATTATTAGTAGTATGTTTTAGCAGAAGGATCATGGAAGATTCTGCTGCCGACACTCGCGTTTGTGTGAGACAGAGAGGTAGGTTCTTTGAAGTATCAACTTGGAACATTTAAGAAACATGGAAAAGGACAACTCATTTGTTAACTTGGTGGCAATTGGCAAAATACCTCTTTCATGGGTCATGTTACGTGATTTTCATTGCTTTTGTGACTTTTGTCAAATTCTAGCAAAAAGAACCAATTATTAACTACGAATCTATGTATCTTTCAAGTACGTGAAAGGGGGAATAAGAGCATTAAAATATATGAGTAACAGATACAAAAGGTAGACATCAAATATCTCAGAGAACGAGCTCTTTATATTATATATAAGTATGAAAATAGTGAGGTACTTTTTTGAAAGCTAGCGAATTTACTTCATAAGTTTCTAATTTCTATTATAATGGTTCATGTGTTTTCTTTATCTCCTTATTTTTGAGGAATGGTAATGAATTTTATTTTCTTTCTTTCTTTCTTTCTTTTTGTGCTTCAGCTATATTTTCTTTTGGATAAACCAACTTTTGGGCCAGTTAATACACATGTCTTAATGATTATGATTCTTTTCTTCTGCAATTAAAGAAATTTAGAACAAGGAGTGAAAAAAAAACTAATTTTATGACTAAGAGCACGTTTCATTGAGTTAGAATTCTTTATTCTATTATAATTCATTTATATTAATTATGTGTGTATATATATATCACTTTGCATTGTCACTTTAATTTGGATGCACGTGTATTTATGTATTGATCTAATGCAACAAAGTTTTTTTTTATATGAATCAACATCAATAAGAGAGATAATCTAATAAAAATAAAATAAAATAAAAGATACTAGATTTCATATATTTACTTCCCTTTTACTAATAGAAAAATTAAACAACGTTAACTCTACTCAAATTTACTAGTTTAACTTTGTTGTTATTGTATACTTCAGAGTCCTTGTATTCTCTGTATAGTTTGTGATAGTCACAAACTTTATATTCAAATTTGTCACTTGCTAATGAATTATGAATAGAGGATAAAAATTGTTCTGCAAAAGAATAAATTTGACATCAGCATTATTTTATTATCTCTATTAGCAACAACATAACATAGATAATGTGTGTGGAAAAGTTAAATTTAAAGTAAAGGAGATTCATGTAATGTATTTTGAGGGGGTGGCATAGCAATTCCGCTGTGAGAAATATATTTTCAAAGATTTAAGTAAAATTATATTTATCCCTCATGATCTATAACTCAAATTGTAATATAACAATATATTTCCCCTCTTTTGGCATTAGTTTAAAGTGAGGGTTATGTTACTTAGTTTTTCGATTTTTTTGTAATGATATCAAAATTACACTATAAGTTTTATTGGGTTCCACCCAACTGAAAAAGGATATAGCGCTATCACCCCTAAGAGAGGGTGATAGTATAGCTTTCACCTTAGTTTAATCTTAAATTTAAATGATGTGGTGCAATTTGGGAAAACATTACAGATAATACAAATGGATTAAGGAAAATATGGGCTCAAATCAAAAGTTGAACAGATAAATTGTAATTTGGTTTATCCAACGATTTGTTCAAATTAATTAATGTAAAAATTGATTTCATTTCATTTTATATGATGGACTCTTTTTGTTCCTTTTAATTATGGAGTATGAACCATCAAAAACCTGAGACCAAAAGGTCTATAAAAAATTGTAATGAATGTAATATCTACATTAAGAATTATAATAAGCGTATTAACACTGTTCTCTTGTTATTAAAAATAATTCTTATCTTTTTAGACTTTCTCATTAAAGAAAAAAGTGCTCTTCATCACTATATCTTGTTTAATTTTATGTGATACTTGTCTTTTAGGACTATACAATCCATGCTTTAATACTGAATTTTTACCTGCATTGTAAGCAAATTCTCTCTAAACATGGTGTTTAATCCATAAATTGGCTTTGACAGGTACCAAGATGGGTAATCAGGAAATGAGAAGAATCTGGAAGCAATCCATGGAGAAAATGGCAATGAAAGCAGCCATATACCAAGTTTTTAGGTAGACACGGGCAGTAACACGGCCGTGTGTACCCCGTGTCTAGCATCCAGAGGCTACTGCTAAGCTTATGGACAAACACGGCCTCAGACAGGAACAGACACGGCCGTGTCCAAGGCCGTGTTGAACAGGCAGAGGCTACAAAGACAGGACACGCCCAGACCAGAGAAGAGCACGGGCCATGTCTAAGTGACACGGCCAGGACCAGAAATTGAACACGGCCGTGTCATAGCCCGTGTTCAATAACCAGAAATGCAACTTAAGTGACACGCCCAGGACCAGAAAGGAACACGGCCGTGTCAAGAGCCGTGTTCGAGCTATTTTTGGCCAAATGACCTAATTCTGCACAAGTATAAAAAGGAAATCTAAGGCATGTGTCAAGGAGGCGGTACTTGGGAAGAAAGGAGCAGAAGAACTGGAGAGGGAGGGGGAGCAATTGGAACTGGATCGTCATAGAGTTTCTTCTTCTTCTTCTCTTCTTTTCATCTCATGTTGAACTGTACTTATTTGCTTTTATTGAATTCAAGTATGAGTAGCTAAATTCTTATTGTTGGGGGTTTGATGTAATTCAATTGTAATGAAGTTTCAAGATTGAATAAACTTGTTTTAGCACAACTTCTTTTGTTGAATGGAATTTACTGTTCTTAATGCCTTTAAATGCTTAGCTACCATTTGAATGGTTAAGAGATTCGTTTCAATACTAGGAATAGTAAGATCCGAATGTGCTCTGTAAATTCTGTCCTAAATTGAGTTAATCTAGGAATAGATAACTTCGTTTAGGTGGTATCAGATTAATTTCCTAGAACCAAATCACCTAGATTAATTAGTTGTATCAAAGAATTGGACAAGTAATTGGTATAGGGAGGATTGTGTCACCAAGGAATTGGGTTCAATCACTTTAAGGAAATGAACCAACAACAAAGGAATTGTAACTGAAATAAGTAGTCCAGTATTGTTTCTGAGATTACCTTGTCTATGAGGAAATCGAATTGCAAGTGAATGAAATCAACCCCTAACCTTTCTCATTCTTATTATCAATCTCACATTTAGATTGTTTCTGAAAGATTGTTACGATATTGTTGGAGTTTTGTTACTTAGTTGTCACTTAGTTAATTGCAGCAGCTCATTCCAGGGCTGCCTTCAATCCAAACCATTTATCTTTCCGAATAGAATCTTTATTGGTGAAATTAGTAGTTGTTAGCCTTAATCCTCGTGGGAACGATACTCTACTCACTATTATATTACTTGTGTGACCCGGTACACTTGCTGAAAAAAGTCCCATCATTATGCATTTTAACTTTCAAATTTACCCAATTACCAAGCCATTCTTCTGCTTTATCAGGTACATCTTCTTTGCTGACACAAGCTTTCCCTTTTGTTTTGGTCCATTGCATGCACAGGATAAGATGCTTATCCTCATTGCCTCAAAATTCAACTCCAGCAGCCAAAAATGAGAACAAAAAAAATATAAAGGATCAAATAATTTAATTAACTAGCATAAAGTTCCATTAATCCAAAGCGAATCAATGCATTTAGATT
>QAOA01000293.1:0-23878 GCA_003255065.1 Cercis canadensis
TTGGTAATAACATTTTTGGTTTTTGATAGAGTCTGACATAATTTATGACTGTAATGTCATACCCTAAAAAGTATAAACCAATAGAGGTAAGTAGGTCCAATACAGGTAAGTGCCCATTTTCTGTCCCTAGAAAGCAGGATTGTCCTATTCTACAAGGATACTCCCTCACCCACATGAAATTATGTTATTTACACAGTTTTTTATGAAATAATTGTACAGGTGATTCTACTAGTATTTTGTTAAAAAAATAAATAAATATAATCAGTTAAATTTAGACACAATTGTAAATAAAAATTATATATACAGCATTATCACACACAAATTGAGTCAGCAGCTGAGAAGGGAAAAAAAATTAATTGTATAATTTTTGCTATCAGATAATACATGAACTTTTATTATTTTATTTTTTATGTTCTTTTCTTCTTTTGCTTACCCTCTTGCCTTTGATTCTGGTGTAGTCTAACCGGTTCCTAAATTTTGATGTTACCAAAAGAAAATATTTTTTCCTAAATTCTATACTAGGATGATGACCTTTAACTTTCAACTTACTATTTCATAGATTTCATGTTTTCATGAGCTAGAACTTGATTTTTCTTATTTGGCCATAATGGTAGAAGTTGATAGATAGAGAAGAACATGAAGTTATAGAATAAACATTGATAATGAGATTGTAGAGGGTATTGAAACATACCTGAGCAAGTGCTAACAGGGGGAGTTTCCACTTTACAAACAGAGGGAAGCTTGATAGCTCTATTCAAATCAATCTTGACACCAGTAGCATCAGGATTTCCCAGCAGCTGACACAGGCATATTGGGTTGGTATCCACCAATTTTGATAGCTCCGGGCAACACTCTTTTGCTGGTTTTGTCAAATTGCTTCCATCTTCCACATATGTTAGGCAATCTGCCATCCCAAGCAAAGCTGTGAAGCAATCGTTCCCAGCAGCAGGTCCCGGAGACGCCGCCGAGACCGGTGTCTCCGGCGGCGCAACTGGTGCGTGCGCCGACACGCCACCGTAAGATGACGCTGCTACAAGTAGAAAAGTAGCAATGGCTACATATTTGCAGCAGGTGGTGGTGGTGGTGGTGGCCATTTTTTGGTTTTGGTGTTTGTTTCAATGCCGCTGAGGGGAGGGAATGTGTAAATGCGTTTATTTTGGTTGGAGATGGGTAAGTTGGGAGTTAAATAGAGAAACTGACTTCCCTGACTTTTGTTGGCTGAATTTATTAAATATAACGGCCACCTAATTCATTGTGCACCGTCTTTACTTCTTTCTCTCTCTACAGCTAAATTCTATTCTTTCAGTTTTGCTTTCACCAAGTGATTATGCAATTAATTAAGGAGCCATTTTTTTTTAAATAAATAGAGTTTTTTTAATTGGAGATATAAAAGAACAGAGATTGATCTTAATCTTTTTAAAAAGATCACTAGACTAATTTTACTAAATTTTCTAGCAATTTTACCCCACATAAATTAAAGTTTCATAATATTTTGTTATTGTGAGTGAATCAATAAGTCATTTTAAAAAAAGTGATAGTTTTTTTTCGACGATCAACGTATTATTAAGTCAATTTTTGTGAAGTTAAGATTATGTCTCTCTTTTATATGATCTTAAAGACATACCTCACTTACATTAACTTGATGCATCAAGAAAAAATTATGTATTAACCCTAAAATTTAAATTTTAACTAATTTAAATAAACATATTTGTTGTATTTTTACCACCAAATTAAATCCTTGAAATTAAAGAGTGATAGTATATAAATAGTGGAAATGAAGTTTTAACTTTTAACCCTCTAACTTCATCAAATCGAAAACCCTATTACTAATCTACATATACTTACTTTCTGCTTAGTTCCTTTTCCCAATTGTCATTAAGACTTCAATTATTAGCAAACATTACAATCTATAGGCTCCTAAATTGGAATCAAACCCCTTACACCCACATGAGTCAAGAGTGGAACCCAAATTAAAGTAAAACTCTTAATTGGTCCCCACATAATTATTGATCACAAACTTACCAATTGCCTTACAATAATTATTTAGTTGGCACCAAAACTACATTCAAGTCACAAGTGGTTTGTCTACACATGTTTCTTCAGACTTGGCCATGGGAAAGCTCATAGGATGTTCATACCTTCTTTACCTTTTAGAGTTTAACCTTGCTAGACTTTCTCATATTCATTATTGGTTTTTGTTTGTTAATCTAGAGAACCTAAGGGTATGTTTGGTAGGGATAAATATAAAGGGAATATAATTTATTCTTCTTTCAAGAAGTAATAAGGAGTGTAAATATTATTTTTTTAATTATGTTTAGTATGCTTAATAATAATATGAGGAGACAAAGAAAGAAAAAAGGGAAAAAAATTTGAAAAGACAAGAGATTAGTGAAAGAAATCTAAAATATTATCCCCTCTATTATTCCCTTAAACAATTTTCCTCAAATTAATTTTTACAATCAAATATATTTAAAACAAAATAAATTTTACTCCTTTAAATTTTACCCATTTTATTTCTCAACCAAACATATCCTAAGAATCAAAGAATCAACTTAGGGCAACGAGCATGGGACCTTGATCTATCAGCCCATGTGTGAGGGGTCCCACAAGAATGTTGTCCACAAGCTTTTGTCAAGTGAACTGGTCTGGGGTGTGCTTTTGATTTGTTGATCCCTCATCTACTTTCTCATCTTGGGAGTTGGAAGTTGATGTCTTGTCTTGGGAGAAGCTGAAAGCATTTATGAACCCAAGTCATTGTAGGCCTTATTTTGCCCATTTCGTTAATAGACATCACATGTTGATGTATTTATTCTCTGGTGATCGGTATCTCTATCCTACTTCCAAATTTTCCCATTTTTTATTTTTTATTTTATTTACATTTTACCTTTTATAGGTTAATTTCTTAAATAATATGTAAAATATTTTCTTCAATTTTAACCAATTCACTAAAAAAATTTGTATAGGTGGGATCATTATATGGGATAGTGTGTAGATATAGAAGAGGGAAAAAAAATTATGGTCCTCAAATAGTCAATACTAGTAACTAGCAGTTAAAATTCTGGCACAAACTTTAATGGCTAATAAAAGTGATTTAAACTATTGATCATACAAGCTCAACATTCACACAATTCATAGCATGGAACACCTAACGTGAACATCACCTACATGTAACCACTCCTGAGAAATTTGATTACAGAGTTCCAGAACTTTTTTATAGACATCACAAAACCAAGCAGCAGATGCGCTCAAATCAGACAGTAGATGCTGCGACAATTTTCTTCAACGTGCCTCATACTGAACAACTGCACAAAATCAAATATTGGTAAAAACAGCATTATGTAAGAAATCAAGCCTACCACTTTAAGCAATGAATCAGATGATGGTTATCTCTTGGTAGAGGAAAAAGTTTAGATTTGGCCTTCATATCTCTACATTATAGTAAGTATAAAGTACATAAATCAAACAATATATGAATGAAGGGGAAACCTACACACTGCATAACAACAGCTGTAAAGGGTCTAAACACACGAATTATGAAGGCGAAATAGGGAGGGGAGCGCGGAAGGTTTAGACGTATCAGATATATATCACCACTTTATCAAGATGATTCATTGGAAAGAAAAGACAAGTAAGAAAACCATACAATACTCTAGCATGCATGTATCAAATAAGCTTCTAGACCTTTAATTCAAACAGTCCAAATTCAGAGTAGTGTGAATTATATGTACACCTTGAGACAAGGTGATTGAGACTCAAACACAAAACATCAGAGATCAATTCTGGTTACGCCTAAGATATTCTTCTTGTTCTTGTTCTTCCTACTATATATTTCCTCCTCTTTCCCTCATCAAATTGAACACTCCAAATTCCAAATTTTTGGATAGGCAACACTGTATAATTCTTTTAAGTTTGTTATTTGAAATTTTCAAGCACAAATTCCTCCTCTTTTTCCTTCTAATGGTGAGTCAAAAGCATTTTTCTGAGCTTCGTACTATACCCAGAAGAACAGGTAAGACCAAAGTAGGAACAAAATTAACTTTGTTTGCCTTTATGACATAAAGTCACAATCTTATACATTAGGACAGAATGGCAACTAAGATTAAACACATTGCTTTCCCTTTCGTACAACTATTACTAAGACTCACCAAGAAAAATAGGAAAGCAACAATAGTTTTTTTTTTTTTTTTTTTTCTTTTTATTAAAAGAAAGAACTAGGTCATAATTAGCCTATCGTTCTAGGATAAAGAGCTGAAGAAATGGTTTAACTCATACAACAGATGCATCCATACATTCAGCTACTTCTTCCAAGCACTAGTTATAAATTGGACATGCATAACCATCACTGTCTGCATAGATTATTCTAACAATTGTTTCCAGAAAGTATAATGCATAGATAGAATCAATCTTTAACTAGCAAGTAAAAGTACAAGGTCAGCCATGGATGTAGAATGAAAGTTAATTTGTTCCTCCCCTAAATCCACTCTAACCCCTCTCCCCATATCATAACACCTAATATGTATCAAAAAATTTAATACGACACTAATAAAGCATGAAATACAATTAAGAATAGAAGAAACATATATACTACAAAAGAAAATCAGACATTTTGGCTTAATGTCTTTTGCCACAGAATATATACAATGAAAATAATTGCAACTAATGGTGGCTTTAATTCTTTTTCCTTACATAAATGATCAAGTAGACTGTTCATAATAAAATATTCAGTTTCGATATTCAGTTCCAAACACTAAAATCTTCAATGTGAAAAGCCAAAGAGGGGAAAGACTACACTAAAGTATTCACAGATAATAGGGCATACCGCGACGAGTGCGCTTCTTGTAGAGGATTCTGTAACCGCAGTCTCGGCACTGTATCACATCACCTGGTTTTAGGGTATTCTCCATCCCACAATCTACAGCAAATATGTGAAATCACGTCTAAATCTTAAAATCAGAAAAGAAATAAAGAAAGAAGAAAACACTTAAAAGAATTTACATCTCACAAAAACCTACAACTTTATATGATATAGCCAACAAGTTTTATCTGTTTAATGCTTGACTATGAGACCACTGTTTTAAAAAAAATCATGTTTAGATTCAAATACAAACAACGAAGCTGAGCCAAAATTTCATAGTTTTAAACTCTTTTCTCCATGCAATTTCGCACAACTTTCTAGTCAATTGAATGGAGATTCAGGTGAGTAAACATACCTCCACAGAGGTAGCTAACAGGCTCAGGTTGAGGATCCATGAGTTCAGCAAATTCCCAAGAACAGAGCTTCTAGGGTTTCAGGCGTCGATACCGCTGCAGACAGCAAGGAATGTAAGAATTATTTTGAGCAGAGAAGACAGAAACACACATCGGAGAACCCCAGATCACTATAACATTCAAATAAGTTCCATAACCATAATATCAACCATGTGTTAACATTCAAAACCGAAGACCTCAAATCATATTGCATAATTTGGACTCATCCCATCCCACTATTGTCATAAAGACCAGCCATTCTTCCAATCACTTCACCCAACACTGATGTAAACACCACAAATTCACAATGCCAGAAAAAATCTATGTCCCACAGAACAGAGAAAGAGAGCCACTAATTTCAGAGACACACAAAACAGAAACAAAAACAAAATCTGACACAAGAACGGAACGAGGGAACGAGCTACGCATAAGAAAGAAAGTAGTTACCGGAGACGGTGAGACGGTGACTGAATTGTGGTACCCAAGGGGAGCAGGAGAACAGTACAAGAGAAGAGGGGTTAGGGCTTTTGGGATGGGGGTGGCGGGAACGGGGATCATAAGAAAAAGAGAGATCTTAGGCGGTTAAGACTTAAGCCCTCTGTAAACGACATCGTTTAGCACAAAAAATTTGTTAAATGATTATCACGTGGCCAATTATTTAATTGGAATTTCTATGCTACCCCTTTAAAAAAACGGGGTAGCACTACAGAGTCTTAAAATAATAAGGGTATGTTTGGTTTAGGAAATGTTTTCATGTTTTCATTTTCTATTTCCATTTCTTGAAATATGTTTTCATTTTCACATTTTCATTTTTAAAAAACATGTTTGCTGAATTTTTTTCCTATTTTCATTCTCAAACTGCATCTTTGTGACTTATCTTCTCCACATCAATCTTATCTCTTGAAACATATTCTCCTTGCCACAATGCAATCACCACAATAACCGAACTAAACTGGCTCAAAAAGTTGGACTCCGGCACCTATCAACCCAAGCGGCATCTGCTCCTTCCAGCACCGCGTTCTCCCTTCCTGTACATAATGGTCTTGTCTCATTCTCTTGTCTAGCTGATAAGTTCATAACCCACCTCCATAACTCAAGCATACAAGTTCAACCTGGTCTTTGTGACGCCAGATTTATAGTGTAGAGGCTGAGTTCAAATTTGCATTCCCTCCGAACCTTCAAGTTGTTCTCGCCGCTGGCTTGCCTGGTGCTCTGCCGGAGCTCGCCTCCATCTCCATGCTTCACTTGACCGACCAATCGCTGCGATTTCTTTTTGTTATTTTGGCCACCGCCATTGATTCATTTGTGTTGGTGTTAGAGAAAGTAGAGAGGAGCATAGAGAGTGAGAAACAGAAAGATAAATAGAAATAGGTCATGGTTTTATGTGTGCTGGTGTTAGAGAAAGTAGAGAAGAGTAGAGAGAGTGAGAAACATAAAGAGAAATAAGGCATGGTTTCTTTTGTGCTGGTGTTAGAGAAAGTAGAGAGGAGCAGAGAAGGTGAGAAACAGAGAAAGTGAGAAAGAGGAGGTGAGTCTCGTTGAAAAAAAAAAAGTGAATATAATTACATAAACTGCCACCGGTCATAAGTGAAAATGCTGAAAACATCTTTTTTCTGTTTTCAGTTTACAGTGTATTTTAGAAAATGTTTCCAAGTGTTTTTAATGGAAATATTTCTTATTTATTAAACCAAACACGTTTTCATACTTGATTTCCATTTTCATTGAAAATAAAAACAGAAAATGGCTAAAGTAAACAGGCAAGTTTTCTGTTCAACACATGATTTTTTTTTTTTTAGGTTTGTTAGATATTTTTAGTATTTTTATAGTTTATTATATTATATGAGCATAATTAATATGTGAATGATATATGTATAAGTTAATTATTTTTAAGTTTGTTTGAAAAGATAAGATAAATTATATTTATATTTAATAAAATATAAAAATTATGTGTATTTATCACGTAAGTATAATATGACATACTCATATAATATTATAAAATTTCTATATTTCTTTTTTCCAATTGCTACTTAAAATGTCAAAAAAGCAGGAACGGATTATTATCTAGTATTCTCATATCCTCTAACCATTTTAATAAAAGACAATTGAAAATTCCGAAGCCAAAGTCCAAACATTATTTTATTTTATTTTATTTGGGAAACCAAACATTAAGTAAGCCAGCAAAGTAGGAATAAATAATAAAATTAAGTTGAAACAAAAACGCAATCCAACTTCAAGGAATCACAAACTTTTGTTTCAATTGATTCACAAATTCATCAGACCATTTAGTGGCATGTCTCTCAAGCAAGTTTCAATCTTTTTCTAATTTTACACATTCTCGTGAATTATTTCTGCACTTTGCATGTTGCCAGCTAGATTCAAAAATTGTTCTGCTTTATCCATTTCTACGAAACAATGGAGGTAGATTCAAGAGCTTATTAAAGAACTCATGCTCTCTTTGCAACATTAAAAACATCACAATGAGAGAAAGTTAAATATAGTATTCTATGGATAGAGGTCTAATTGTTAAAAGATCCTTTAATAATGATAAAGTAAGTTTTAATATTTTTTGTTTAATTGAAGTTTTTTGATAGTATTTATTTTTATGTTTTCTCTTTTACAGTCACTATCATATTAAATATAACTTTTTACCTGGCCTTTTTTGTTGCCTATCAAAATGAGAGAAAGTTAAATATAGTATTCTATGGATAGAGGTCTAATTGTTAAAAGATCATTTAATAATGATAAAGTAAGTTTTAATATTTTTTGTTTAATTGAAGTTTTTTGATAGTATTTATTTTTATGTTTTCTCTTTTACAGTTACTATCATATTAAATATAACTTTTTACCTGGCCTTTTTTGTTGCCTTTGGAATGGGTTTGAGGGAGTAGGAAAGGTTCAAGAAGGACTAGGATCCAGTCATATAACAACATGATTGGGTTTGTTAGTGAAGTATAATGATTATCTCTTCATTGTTTAAACTCTTACTAATCGAGTAAAACTAATAAAAAAATGCATATTTAAATAGGCTTATCTAGACAAAACTCAAAAAGTTATATGTTAAAAAAAATGGGCCAAAAGAAGGCCTGCATATCTTTCCTAACATCCATAAACATATATAATAAAAACCCATTAAAAAGAAGTAAGTGATTGAAACGGGAAGAGGGGTTGCCGTATAGCAACAACTCTTATCTGGCTAACTGATTCCATTATTGCTGCTCTTTGTTAGCATTGGTTCACCTCAATACAGCACCATCTCATTGATCTGTTTCTTGAATAAGGAACCGATAGACGAATTTGCAGAGTATTTGGTTCCTTCAATTTAGGTTTTTTGAAGAAAAGAGGAAGATGTTAGAGAAGATCGGATTGCCACCAAAACCCTCTCTGCGAGGGGGTAATTGGGTGGTGGATGCTTCAAACTGTCAATCGCAAGGTTCATTTCACTGTTTTAGGGTTTGTTGAGAAGTTAAAATTGGAGGGAAAGGAAAGGAAAGGAAATGAGTAAATGTGTCAATCCCTTTGTTTGGGAGTTTAAAATTAAAAAAAAGAAAAGAAACCAAAAGGTAATTTTAAACTATTACATTCCATTTTTGCCTCATTTTTGTGTTCTCTCAATTTGGGGGATTTGGAGAGAAAAAATAGTAATTACTATTATACTTCTATTTATTTTTTTAAATTCTTTTTCAAACACTATTTAGATATAATTATTAAATTTTATATTAAATATATTTACTTTATAAATAAAGAATAAATTTGTAAAATTATAATTTTTTATTTATTTCTTTTCTTTTCCTTTTCTTTTGTTCATTTTAATCATCTAAACAAATGAGAGAAAAAATTTTCCCTTTCCCTTTCCTTCCCTTCCTTTTCCTCTCTTTCCTCTCTCCTCACTTCAAACTCCCAAACAAAGCCTTACTCTCCTACCCTACTATGATTCATTCCATGGCCAATTATTTTTCTCAAATTAGATCATTTTCACATTATTTTTTTTGTCTTAATTTTTCTAGGTTCCAGCCTAAATTTCTTGGTTTTTAATGTTTTCTTTTTGGTTTTGAATACTGATATTTGGTGGAATTACGGAGAAATGCTATGATTTTTTTTTCTTGCTTTAATCACTTTTTGTTGTTTTAATTTTTCTGGGTTCTAGTCCAAATTTCTTATATTGAAGTTTGATGGAATTAGGGAGAAAACCCATTATTTTCTGCTAAATTCATTTGGGTATTTTAAAATCTAAAAGCCTTTGGTATGAGACAGATGATTCACTTCAGATTAAGTTCTCACTCTCGCAATGAGGGAGAAAGAAGTGAAATTGCAGGTCGTAGCGTCGTCGGAATAGAGACTCCCAGAGTTCGTTCTTCCCCTTTCTCTCCTTTGAATGGAATTAGTTTTCTCTATCTCCTCCTATTTCTTCAATTATGTTACCTCTTCCCTCACTATGGTACTCTCTCTTTCACTAGATTAACCTCCAACAACCTTGAAGAGGTATTGCAAATTGTCACACCTCTTCTCTCACTTGGCTATGATTGCTGATTCGTTCCAAAACAGAGCGAAATTTCTTCAGTTCGGTCAAAATTTCTTCATTTTGGTCGAAATTTCTCAACAGGGTAACATTTCGATCAAAGCAATGAAATTTCCATCTTTGATAAGCATTTAATGTCGGTCTCCTACGAAACCAAAAAATTTCGTACGTTTCGTCCAAAATGACACAAAATTTTGTTCCTTGCTGTAAATATATGTCATTATTGTTACTTGTTAGAGGATTGTTGATACTAATTACATTTAACATTATTTATAAATTGCAATGTAAATAAATTACAATAATTAGATGGTTAGAACATGAACGAAATGACGTGTGCTAGTCGTCCTCAAAGCTTATGAGTTATGTGTTCAATTCCAAAATTGTAGTAAAAAATACCAAAAAGAGATGGTTAGAACATGAACACAAAACTAAACCGAAATTAGGTTTAGTACCTCACTCATGTTAAATCAGTTAGTTTAGGTCAATTTGCACAAGAAAACTATAGCAACCCCTGTATCCTTGAAATCTGCAAAACCACGTAGGAGATGAAGCAACCATGGGATTGCTTTCAATCCAACTTGGTTTTCTAACCAGCTTTTGGCAAGTTGAATGTTATTAACAAATTTATATCTAAGGTTGTAATAGATATCTCTGGCAAATTTACACTCAGAACATTTAATGAAAAATCATACCAAGAATGTTAAATCTCCACCCATTCTGCTCCTGATATAACTATGGAACACAGTATAATGTACAAATTCATTCTAACTACATCTATTTACAAACATCATAGGCTTCTAAAATTTCTAGGCGTTGGCTTAATTTGATCCAAAGTATTTTGTGCTGTGGTGAAAGTGAAGTTTTTGGTTCCATCTCCTATCTTCCTGACATAAGATTCACAAGAGCTTGATTGTCATAGAAGGAGCCAACATCCCAATCTTCAGTATTAGAAGAAAGTGTCATAAGAGCAACCACAATAGATCTCATACTTGGGCGTAGTTGTGGATTGTCTTGTGTACACGCTTTCGCCAGTTGCGCCATCTGCAAGCCAAATAGCAGCCATTTCTTGACTAATGTTGGAACGATAAAAGCAAATGTTACTGCTATATTCTGACAAATGTGCTTACCTTGAGGACTGAATCAGTAGGGTAGCTATCGCCAAGTCTTGGATCCACTAGTTTGCGAAGATCTTCTGCAGGATCAGGCTGATTAAGAACTCCTTCAAACTGCCACACATAAGGGGAAAAAATGAATCTGTCCCTTTAATTTAGATTGAAATGATGATAGTAATAAACATGTCTGAAGTAGATAAATCCAGAATTACCAAAGCTATAAGGCCCTTTGAGTCAGCATCAGATTCATCTATCCTGAAAATTGCTTCTTTAGCAGAAATAAGTTCATAAAGAACAACTCCAAAAGCGTAGACATCTACCTTGGGAGAAACATCGCCGTATTGAGCATATCTGCAGATAACATCATAGTTATCATTAAACCCATCTAAATACTCACAAAAGTATACTCAGTTTTCCTCTACGAAGGAAATGAAAGAATTAGGTGAACACCAAAAAAATTTTCCCTCACACAAATCCCAAGGAGAGCAAGGATTTGCAGCACCAGACAAACTTATCCATCTTAGCTATTCAATTTCGTTAAATGAAAATAGATATAAAAAATAAATAAGTAAACAAAATAAGGAGCACTTGCCAGAATCTAAAATCCAGTGCCCCACCAGGATATGCCAAGAAACCAAGTTAATCATTTTCAGTTCACTATTTATTCTACAGAAAAGAGAGCTCTTCTTGATCCTGTTGTGTTTGTTATTGTGTTAGTACACATTCATCATTTTAAACAAAAAGTAACTGCATGAGAAATATAGACAGTGGTTGACCACTAAGATGGTTTTTTGCACCTTACTTCCAAAAATGTAAAATCCCTTCCCCCCTATGGCTGAGTTAGCTACCATCTAAACAGAGGAATAGAAGTTATCATACTCTGGTGCCACGTATCCAAATGTTCCCACAAGACGACCAGTGAGAAGGGATGAACTTCCAACTTCAGTCAGTTTGGTCAATCCAAAATCTGCAACCTGCAAATATGAATTATTATATGTCAGGAGATTCCATAATACCCAAAGGAAAGAAAAAAGTAAAGACAACTCTTCAAAATATATTCAACCTTTCCATGGAAGTTTCTGTCTATTAATATATTTGCAGGCTTTATGTCACGGTGGATATAGACAGGCACTGTATGCTGGTGTATATATTCAAGACCTCTGGCTGAATCCAGAGCAATTTGCACCCGGGCAGACCATGGCAAGGGGTCTCTTCCTGTCAATATTACGACTTCACTATTAAGTTTTTACAATAACAATGCACCATCACTAAAGAGCTTCACTATGTGCTGATCTAACCTGAACCACGCAGATGTTGGCTTAAGTTTCCATTTTCAATGTATTCATAGACAAGGAAAAGAGAGCTCTCAACACAATATCCAATCAAGCGCACCTACATGGTCATTAATAAATAGAACAACATACGACTATAGAGTATAAATTGAAAAACTCTTATCTATATGCAAAGGGAAGCATTTCCAATATTCTTATGTGCACAAATACACAAAAAAAATTACAAGAACAAAGTTTCCTGCCAATATATGTTAGATGCTGGTAACTTAAATTACTTGCGAACAAACAAAAACAAAGGAAAATCTTATGGACAAGCTTTCAGAACATTTTTTGGATTCGCATACCAAACAATTCATACCTCAGCCATGAAAACCTAATTAACTATAGATTTAGGGGTGGGTGCCATTCTGTTGTGTCTTAAACTTTCTTCTAGGAAGTCTAGGGGAGATGGTGCGAGCTGTGGGTTGATTATGTATTAGCTTTCCAGAAATACATTTAGGGGAGATCTTAAAGTCTTACTCCTTGCCTGATAAGGTAATACAGATATCATCTCATGTAATAGAGCTTCTTTAATTTCTCCCTGACAGGACACCTCAATGGTTGAGCATTGGGTGCTCCATCATAGAGGTCCCAATATCAAATCTCATTAGGAACAAGAAGAGTGGCATTTACCGGAGGGAGTAGGATACCTCCCGTTACAAGCCCACTGATGACCAAAGAAGAAAAGAGCTGGTTGAATGGTTGATCCATATAAATTGTGCTAGACTGTAATGAATTAGACAACAGTCTAATATTGCCTCTAAATTCTTCACTGATATTCATGAGTCATTATGCCATCCAAGTTTGAGATAGATAACAATAAACAACTTTCCAGCTAATGGTGGCAAGCAAAGTACTGGACAAATAAGATTAAATTCATATTTTCTTGAGAATGAGTGTTGTTTACTATGGAGAAATGCACTTAAAAGTAAAATTGACGCAAGAGCAGAAGGAAACAATGTGTGAATGAGGAGAGAGATGAAAGAAGAACAAAGGAAAATTAAGTGTGGATCACAAATAGAATTACTGTTAAAAACTTTGATCAAGCACTAACAGTACCTTACAAAGCAATCATGCCATATAAAATTATAAGAGGAGAAGCACAGGAAGGTACAACAATTACCCAGATACTCAAAAACCAGAAACAAATGAGAAAAATATAGAGAAAGAAAACCTTCACAGTCAATCCTCAATTAATAACCTACCAATTTCAAATCTACAAAATTCCTGATACCACTCCAAGTCTATGCCCAAGTTTATGCTAGTTCCCATTATTAAAATCATAAATAATTTTCTTAACAAAAGTCTCCCTTGCATGTGACATTACATGAAGTTTTTAAAGCAACAATCATATTCATTTATTGGAACATAAAAGCAACAATTATTAATGCTTTAAAGTTGGAAAGATTTAGTACCAGGTTAAGGTGATGAACATGGGTCAAGACTTTCAGTTCAGCAAGAAATTCTCGTGATGCTTGCATATCCNGTACCAGGTTAAGGTGATGAACATGGGTCAAGACTTTCAGTTCAGCAAGAAATTCTCGTGATGCTTGCATATCCATCTTCTTAATGGCAGTTTTCTGCATATGAAAAATTATTAAAGGGGGCTTATTGAACATAATTATGGATAATAACAAGGAAAACATGGAACGGCTATAAATTACAAACACTTGCTGAACCGTCATAAGGGAACTATCAAGTATAACATAATACTAAAGGAACTGTCTGTTTGACGACAAAACTGTGTTGTGCTGAGATATATAGTAAATGTTACTGTAATAATCTCATGTTTCATTTAAGCAAGGATGAATTTCTTACCACAATAGAGAAAATGGAAATAAGAAAAAGCAAGTGCAAATATTAAGGAAACTGTTTATAAATCACACAATCGTTTTCTCTCTACCAGTTTTGCTATGGAAGTCAACCAACACAGCCTCACAGAGCCATTGTGAAGCAGTTCTTAATCATTTCTTACCAATCTTTTCAAGCTGAAGTTCCAAAATTATTATCTTTTCTATAGCCAAAAAATTATTGGTTTAAACATTAACACCTAGAATAATGTAGTTCATAGCATCTGCATATCATAAAGTATGCATCCTCGTCTTGGTCTCAATAAACGAAGAAAAAGTTACTGACACTCCATTATTGATAAATTGTGAATTATTAAGGTTTTAAAGTTCTTCTGATTTTTTTGGTTGTTATGAACCTTTACTGCATAATAGCTTTCCTGTATTCAATAGAATCTCCCAGTGTTGAGACTGAAACTATGGTTTTCTATTTATGCATGTAAGTCTTTCTCTTGATCAGTCAAATAGTGAACCAAGATGCATTAACAATTGTAAACTCCTCATACAAATAAAAACTTTACTTTAGGAATCCTTGTAATAAAATAGAACTATATAATGATTTTTTTTTTTTTGGATAAAATGGGATCTAACAACTTTAATTACCATAATACTGAACTTCCAAGGATGACTTCAGAAATGAATATAACAACTTCTAAATCATTCTAGTGAGACAGCTTCAGCAATGAAAACTCATGCTCCATGAACCACACAAGGTACACTCTTAAGCAGAAACAGTAATACAACAAACTACAGAAATAAAAACAAACCATATTGAACCTTTCTAGCAACATCCATTCCGCTAAGGTCATCACGTGGATCTGCAACATGACAATATGAAAACATAATCATATTGCCACACCAAAAGGAGATACTGAGAAGTAACTGTATAGAAATAGAGCTCTAAGAGTCAATTAAGCTAAAAACTCAACTAAACTAACATTAATAATCAGGTCAATTCAATATCTGAGGATCTATTTGATAACCTTAATATACTCATTAAAATTACAAAGAGTTAAATAAAAATTATAAGTAGTTAATTAAAATGTTGGAAGTATTATAAAACTTAATCATGCAGCATCACTTGTATGATTTTATTGAATGCCGTCACAAGAATCTATCATGAGTTTTTTTTTTTTTTTTCACCAAGCCTGGTAAAGACAACCAACAACAGTAAGTTTGAACATCAATAGCAGTTAGCTATGGGAACAATAAAGAGCCAATGATAGATATCAATTTGAAAATAACAATAGATTTTATGTAACCAGCAAGAAGAGAGGCTGTGGCTTGTAGCTGCCAACTGGAGGAGAGCTGCTGGTGGCCAGTGGGAGATAGAAGGTGACTCTTGGAGGTTGCTAAAGAATACAATCTATAAGCTTCACATCTCAAGGATAAAATATCTACCATATAGCAGAGTTACAGACCTGGTTCGGTGTACCCCAGACTTTTAGCAGCTCTAACTACTTGGCTCAGTGGCTTTCCATCTTCAAGCTCACTCATTACATACCCCAATGTCCCTAAAAAGTAGCATATAGAAGATATCACAACATTAAAAGCCAATATGTCATTGCTGTGGAAGATCACCCATTAGGAAAACATAACCAAGCACCCAAAATTAAAATCTAGATAATATAATATAGGGCTATGAAAGTTATAATACCACTCAAACTCCCAACAATGCAATGGACAGGATCTCCAGAAGAGATTATGCGATTCAGGGATTCTATCACAGGGATTCCAGCACCTACCTTTAATAAAAATGAAACCAGACCAGTATAAGGCCCCTTTTAATTAAGATTCAAAATGAACCTTTCCAGGAGATTAATTGCTTGCAGATTGTAGGCCAGTACAGGAAATCCACGACTTGCAGAAAATATAACTAGGAAACTATGAGATCAGAGTTATGGGCAGCAGTGTAAGCAAATTGTATTTCACATTCAACCTTCAATTCAGCACATCATCTAAACTTTTTAGTTTCACAACCATTCTAAAGTGGAGGCAAGAAAAATATCACTTACAGTTGATTCATGCCGGATACGACGTGGGTGCATGAAAAGTTCTTCAAAGTCCTCCTGTTCCATACAAGAATTTTTATTAAATGAGATATGCACAAGTGTGGAAGAAAGAAGCACAGCAAATAGTAAAGCCTTTTACTTGTTTTACAGATAGGACAATTTTTCTACAAGGATGTGATAGGTTTTGCAGAGAGGGCAATAGAAATATACAGGCATAAATAACTTTCCTTGCATATTGAGAAAAACTATGCATCTCCATTTTGACAAACAACAAGGAAGATTAAAAATTATGTTACCAACAATGCATAAAAGCCGTGTAACTGGGGGTCCTGCTCAGAGTCCGCATAACAAGAAATTGATAGAAAATTGGAAAGAAAATGGTGCTCTTTATGCTACGCCTCATGGTTCAAATGATGACTGGTAATTAAGTGCTGGGTTAGATTGCATTGCATAGTTTCATATATTTTTCCTACTATACATTTTTCAATATCCGTGGGAAGCTAAATTCTTAACTACATCTGTATCTGTGTAATCATAACTCCAGCAATTCACTTGTGCAAAAATGTTACTCCTTTTTTTTCCATCATAGGTACTGGTTATATGCTGCTGTTAGCTGTAAATGCTTACTGGTGACAAACGACGAGATGAGGGACCACTTGTTCCAACTATTGGGTTCTAGTTTTTTCCCAAGATGGAAGGAAAAGCATCAGGTATCCATAACTGATCAGAGAAGTTCATATAGAGTATGACCCCTATAAGGTGCACTCAGTATAAGGCTTTTCTGAATTATGTGAGTCTCCTCTATCCAGGGCTACTAAAAGCCAACAAGGATCACAAAACTACATCCTATGAAGAAGAGAAATATGTATATATACAATATGATATTGCAGACTATCCTAGATGAAACTGTAAAAATGTTTTTCTTCTCTGCTAACCATGTACATGTTTACCTAACTATAATCCTTATTAAAATGGTACTATATGGAAGAATTAGGAGGCCTAGTCTAGCTTAAGCTCATTAACCCTGCTGCTAACAGCCTCAAGGAATCTTGTCTAAATTTCACCTGACAAAATTTTACCAACACAGTCAAGTTCCTAAGAGTTGGTTATATTATCATGTTAGAACCGCACAACAATGTAGTTCTCAACGATTTATGCTGGTCCTATTCTTGTATGTTGAACAACTAATGTACCATCTCTAATGACAATGGTATTTGGGTTTTGTCCTGACAAGTGAGTGGATTGATCATTCCTTTGTTAATTTTCAGGTTCGACTGTCATCTTCAACTAAGGGACCTACCCCCATCCTGCCTCCCCCTTATTCAATAGTTATTCAGGTGAGATAATAACCCAACTGTTGCCTTAGTTGTTCATTTGAATACCGAAAAGCATGTTTCCGCCAAGCCGGTGACCCAGTGGTTCTCCATTTCTCCTTGCCTAACGTTTGGGAGGGTTGGGTTCAGACCTTTTGTCCAGTTATCAAGATGCTGGGGTTGTCTCCCTGCACTTTATATCTCTCTGTATTTTTCTTTCCAAGGAAAAATGATTACACATATATAATCTTTTTGCAAAATGTTTCAGATACTGAATCATGTAATGGAAGATTAACAGTTTCTGTGCGATATAAATGCAGGAATCAGCTAATGGTAGTTGGCATGTTCCAACTGTAACTGGCAATGATCTTGATATCCAAAGGCAGTGGTTGTGTGCCACCAGATCCAGAGATACGTCTTCACAGCCAAAGAAAAGATCCAGAGATACATCATTGCAACATTTGTGGACTTCAATCTCTACATCTGCAGGCACATAAAAAAGGGATCTCAATTTTGGTGCATTTGGTTATCTAGGATTAGATGTTCTCTCAAATGATATATGCCGGTGTCATCTGTGCTGCCAATTACATGCTCTCCCTTGCACCACTTCTACTTATTTTCAACTTTCCTCTAACTCAGATTTTGCCACACACATAGTTTAGCTCCTTGTTTAAGCTTCAAACTGTAACAATAGCATCAAGAACAATTATTGACTTTGTAGTGTATTGGATAGAGGAAGCGCTCCCTATCAAGAACAATTGTATTTGATTCCAATTTCAGTGATTGATTAAATATGTTTCAGACCAAACAAGAAAAAGGAGTAATCATTCAGTAGATCAAAATCGTATTGCTTTGCCTATCAGCTAAAAGACCCAAGACTTATTGGGAGAAACAGAGAGAAGGTTATGGAGACATGTGCAAATGCATCCTAAAAGAATTAAAGTATATATATATATTGGATAAAAGTTTAAGGTAAAAAAAGACTATCACATTCTAAGATAAGACTCTAAGATTGTTTCAATAAAGATTTATTATGGTACTTATAAATTATTTACCAAAGAAGGATTGTTAATAGTGAGATTCGAACATAAGTTTTATAAAAAAAATATTTTAATTCTTATTAGCTAAACCAACTTCTATTGGCAGTCTAAAGTATATTAAACTTTTATGGAGTTTAAAAAATTTACACAACAAAAAAATACCAGAAGAATTAAGACCGAAGATCTATCATGTTATACAATCACATTCCCTCTATTAATAGAAATAGTAACAGTATTAACTTTAAATGAAATAACCATCTTTAATGAAAAAAAAAAATGTATTTGCTTTTTTCTTTTCCTCAATGCTATACAATTTTTGGTTTCAAGTTACCGTTGTTGTTGAACATATGGGAGATCTTTATATAATTTCAAACCAGATTGGTGGTCTTTTTATAAGCTGGTTTAAGTTTCTTACACCTGGTCAACGCAATTTATTAGAAGAAATAATATTATTATTATCCTTCCTGTTTCTCTTGGCGCACTAAACATATATAATCACTTAATCTTGAAAATGGAATCTCACGTGTACCACATAATACTATATCTGCGGCCTGCACAATGCACCATGCTGTCGCTATATTCTAAATTTTCCCTACACAAAGCGACAAATTTAACAACAGAAACCTCATCTTCTAATTGCCTTTGTCTGCTTTTCTTCAAGGCATGCTAGTAGTCCTAAGTTTCCATAAGCCAAATTCCTCTCTTCCTTGCTTGGAATCTTCATTTTTTGTAAGTGGTTTTATCTTCTTGTTCTTCAGGCTTTTCATCAAGCACTTGTAGAAGAGGGATCGGGCATAAATTTTTTGTACAATTGCAGAGTGCTCCATGGTAAGTATGATTATCTTTCTTCCCAAAGCAAATCATCACCCTCTTTTATTGATAATATATGTAATATTAATAAGGAAGCTAGTAATAATGTAGAAGAACTATGAAGATTTTAACTCAGTGAACAACATTTTGCAGGTTAAATTCACAGGCCAACCCAAACATTCAAAGCATCTAAGCAATTGCACAAATGGCAGGAAATGGAACTGATGTAGGAGAGAGGTAGGTAACTTGTATTGGATACAATTCATTTCACAAAAATGATAGTATAAAAATGAACACCATTCCACAACCCCTTCAAAGTTTAGACTCAAATTGTACACATATCAAAACCCCTTTAAACTCTTGCCACTAAATTTCAAAGGAAAAGGGATAGGTATGCAAGATTGTAAGTAACTGTGATATACAGGTATGCAGTAGTTACAGGTGCTAATAAGGGGATTGGGTTGGAGATAGCGCGGCAACTGGCATCTGTAGGCATTGTAGTTGTCTTAACAGCAAGAGATGAGACAAAAGGAAAAGAAGCAACATCAAAGCTCAACCAGATGGGTCTGTCAAATGTGATCTTTCATCAGCTGGATGTTTTGGACCCTGTTAGCATTCAGTCCTTGGCCATATTCATCCGCGAGAAATTCGCCAGGCTTGATATCCTGGTAATGTTTTCTAACAAGAAAGTAGCTGAGGATTGTTACCTCTTTTGGTGTAAAAAGTGTTGCATAAACTCTTCCTCACATGTTTTCAATGGGATGGAGTTCTAAGTTGGAATTCTTAGTGGATTATAAGCATTAAAGCATATCCTTAGAAACAAATAGAATGACAAATTAAAAGAGAGTTTGATATTAAACATTTCTTAACACCATTAAAATTGTTGCCTCGTATATGTCTGCTAATTTTGGTTTTGCATTACATCAGACAATCCCATTTGGAGTTTAAATGGCATGAGAACTTCTATCCTTTTCCTTACTTTGTTTCTAGGATAAATGGCTAAATTGATGACATGGTTTCTGCAGATAAATAATGCTGGAACAACTAGTCTTGTAGTTGACGAAGAAGCTCTCAAGGCCTTAAATGTAGATCTTAAAAGTTGGGTAAGAATTTTATGCTGCAAATAACACAATCTTTTTTCTATAATAACAAGTACAAAGGATAGTCATATTTGATAATTACAAGTTTTGATTATTAAAAGAGTTCTAGAATCCAAATTCTTAGTAAAATATTATCATGCTGTGCTTATCAAATATGCCAACTCAAGAGTTCATAAGAGGACTCATGATGATGACCATGTGAACAAATTTCCCTTTAACCTCTTGTTGGTGCAGCTCTCAGGCAAGGCTGCCAACTCGTTTCAAGAAGTGACTAGACGAACTTATGAGCAAGCAGAAAAATGCTTTAATACAAATTATTATGGTGCCAAAAGAGTAACTGAAGCTCTTTTACCTTTGCTACAACTATCCCATGCAAAAGCAAGGATAGTTAATGTCTCATCTCGACGGGGTGCGCTAAAGGTATAAACCCATAGGACATTTACCTCACTCAACAAAATGAGAAATGCTTATTACACATTACTTGTAATTTCACATTTGAAATTATCTTAGCCATACAGGAAAAAGTTTAAGTGGGCCCATTTAAGTTCAGATTGTGTTTATGTACTAGTGAGAGACACTGTAAAACTAACTAGTATGTAAGTAACATTGCTCTAATACTATTCCACCATATTTCTTCCTCACATAATCTCCACATGAGATTACTATTCCATTTTTTCTATAGTTCAATCCCATTGGCATCTTATTCTCAACCATTACATCAGAAGCTATTTTCATCCTATAAATGCAAAACATGAATGTCACATAAAGCTTGACCTTGTTGTGCAGAGCATTCCAAATGAGCACATCAGAAATGAACTGGGGAATGTGGAGACACTGTCTGAAGAAAAAATAGACACCTTATTGAAGAAAGTTCTGCATAATTTGAGAGAAAATTCAGATATGGAAATGCTACCGGCTTATCACATCTCCAAGGCCTGCCTCAACGCCTACACTAGAATTCTTGCCAAGAAGTATCCTAACATGCTCATCAATTGTGTTCATCCTGGCTATGTCGATACTGATCTGACCTGGCACAGAGGGACACTGACTGCAGAAGAGGGTGCCAGAAGTCCAGTCATGCTGGCTCTCTTACCAGAAGAAGGTCCTACAGGTTGTTATTTTTATTTAACTGAAGTAGCAGAATTCTAAACTCTATATGTTGAGGCATTCAAAGCATTGTAGTTGCAATGATTTTGTTTGAGTAATGTTAATTACGTGTTTTGTCACTCTAGCACAGTTGGCACAATTTGACTTTGATTACACCCACTTAAACTTTTTTTGTATTGCTCAGATTGTGTCATCTTAGTTAGTATGAGACAATGCGACATAAAGTAGTGTATAATAAACATTTCTTATTTTGTTATCCAATGTTGCCTTGTATTCTTAGCTATTTTTGTTGTACTGAACTGGCATAATTTTGAGGGTTGAGGTTCTGATGCAAATAGAAAATCAAAATATCCCCAATAAAAAAGGCTCAAAATTGATTATTAGTTGATTTAACGATATCAGCTAGCAACAACCATGACATAGAAAACAGACAATTCCATCTTGAAATAACTTTATCTGTTCAATTATTTGCTATTCTAAGATTCCCAACGCCTCGTACATAAAACAAAATTTGAGGGGGAAAGAAAAAGGAAGTACTAGTCTTTCATTTTCCCCCCTCTTACAGAATGATAATATGAGGCATCCCATTTCTCTATTAGTATTATAAGCTCCAAATTCTATGAAATTTCCTTCACGGGCCCCACCCTACTTCAACTTCACGTTTTCACTTGTAATGCATGCTACGTATGCATAAACCTTCTATCTTTTATTAATATGAATTTGAATTAAACAAAGTTTGATCTTATAGTAATAATATTTATATCTTACTATGTAGTACGGGAACGGATACAAAATGTCGGTACGACATTTTAAAAAAAATAAGATTACAAGTACGCCACATCATATATATTAATTATATTAAAAATATCAAATAAGTAGCTATGAAAAATTGGGGCTCGACAGTGCTATGAAATCTGATTTCGGGAGAAGAAGAAAGGAATCAGCTCCAGGCAAAACGGCGTTGTTTCTGTGTGGCCGGTCCTTCAGCAAGCCAAAACGTCTTCATTTCGCGTGACATCTCATTCAGCATCTCAAAACGTCGTCATTTCGTATGATCGGCAGCCCGTAGCCCGTTTCGTATGCGTTTTGGCGCATTTCAAAACGCAAAATAATACAAAAAAAAAAAAACAAAACAAAACAAAAAGCTTGGCATTTTGGGGAAGGGGATGCATTTTGCGTTTCGGAATCGTACCCGAAACAGGTACGTCCCAAAAAGTGATGTTTCGGTGCAATCTAGATTATCTTATATATAATCTTCACTAAAGTAATCTAGATAACTTCTATTTATTTATTTTTTACCCCTTCAAATGGTGGGAAGACAAAGGTAATATTCTTCAGCATATATAGGATTCCACAAGTGTTACCAATAGAACCCACCTATTTGTGTCTAGAGAGCATAATAATCTCTGGCAAGATGATGAGTTTATTTCTTTGATGGCTAATTTTTTGTCCTTTTTTGACTTAAAGTAGTGGCCACCAAACAAAAACAGGAGTATGATAAGGTATCTTTCACATCCGAAGATGAAGTCATTCAACCCAGCTTTTTGCAAATTAAGCTTACAAGTTGTTTGAGATCAACAGAGAAAATCATTCAAAGCATCTCAGCACGGCAAAAGTGGGAGAAAATGAAGCAAATATGGCAGAGAGGTGAGTGCCTTGAATTGGATTTGTATATGACTGAATTGAATATCATTCCACAAGCCCTTTACCCTTCCCTTACTAAAGCTGAATCCTTTGTCTTACTTTGTTCTGGTATACAATACATGGCTAAATTCATAGCTTTATTTGTGCAGATTAATAATGCGGGAGTAAGTGGTCTTGTAGTTGATGAGGAAGGTTTAAAGGCCCTAAATATTGATCCAGAAAGTTGGGTAAGATTAAAATGCTGCAAAACATGCAGATTTCTGTACAAAAGGTCAGAAAAACAGACATTTAGTTATGTTCAAATTTCAATTAACCCTCCTCTGGTTTGCTCCTTTTTCACTCTGCTAGTTCAAAATGTATCACTCTATTCCCTAGGTTAATTCTGTTATCATACAAGTATACAACATCCTTAAACTTCTTTTCCATCAATTTTTAACAAAATAGAAAATGCAGCACACCATAATAATTTCGCCTGTGATTTTCCCGAAATTATTGCAATTATTTCATTAAGAGCACAGCAATAATGGTGATAAGGTCATGACATTGCATATTTCAGAGGAATTTACATCGTTTATGCCGGTCTAGATTAGAAAAATTTGCAATAATTTAGAGAAAAAAATAATAGGGAAAATAATTTTCTTGGGTTTACGCGTGCATAAAATATATTTTTTTATTAGAAAATGGATTGAAGAAAAGGTCATGGATTTTATATGATAATGAAATTAACGTCAAACTAACAAAGTGACACAACTCAAACCACATGATAGTAAAGTGAATGTAAAGTAAAATTAGGCAAACC
>QAOA01000299.1:0-15278 GCA_003255065.1 Cercis canadensis
AATTTTGAACTCTTGGAACATATGGACACTAGGTAATAAGATTGACTTATTTCAATTTATCCGACAGTTGATTAAAAGTTCTCATTATGTTAAATTCTATAAATTTTGAATTTTAATTTCTTTTGTCATCAATTAACATTTTCCTCTGAAGAAAAGATCCTTATTTATGTAATTTTGATTGTTTACAATGTAAACTTTTGACATTTTTGACTTATTAAAATTGATTTATTCGCTTACTAAGTTTAATTAACCCATCATGATTTTTGAAATCCTTTAAAAACAAATTTTTTAAAAGCCTGTAGTTTATAAAACAACATACCTGTCCTTGACGTGTTTCAACCAGAACACCAGCTCCTGCGGATGCAAAATTCACCCCATACACATATAGTTGATGGTGATCAGGATGCAGGTATGGNTACACATACAGTTGATGGTAATCAGGATGCAGGTATGGTGGAATTAGTGGTAACTTTGCATACTCAGCTGCACCAACCATCCCAAAAAGTTCAAGTAAAAACAAAAAAAAAAAAACAGGAACTTAACCTTATAAAAATGAAACCTTGATAGTTGATTCAAATACTGATACTGTTTTGTGAGAAATTTCTATGAGAATTTGATTTTTTTCTTGTAATGACATATCTTACCAATGAAATCTGAGATTACACGTCCATCAGAAAATCTTCCAGAGGAGTAGTTGAAGAAGTTTTTTCCATACGGAGGATAGTTTGCCTGAGCAAAAGGAATGGAGTTGATGTAATTATTGTTTCCTGCATCGAATAATGAATCTCCAAATACGAATAGTGCAGCATGTGTTTGTGGAAGACAAGAGAGGGCATAAGAGTGGGTTGGAATATAAAGGATGCCATAGAAAAGCAAGAAACATATATTAATCCTTAAACTTGCCATTCTTAATCTACTACTTTTTGGTAATATCTTCACATGAGTCAGCAGCAGCTATTTATAGCCCATAAAACTGCTGTGCTGCTGATTAAAGCGCATACGTAGGATTTCTTATTATTCATAGTCGATCATTTATTTTTTTTCTTTTTTCTTTTGACTCTTAAATTCTCAATTGTTGACCAAGACATATAAGTGTATGGATGCTTGCAATTATGATGTTGAATATTGATCAAAGAGAACCAAAAATCTTGTAATTGAATGATACTTAAAATTATCTTCAGGATTTATGCGTTTTATTAAAAAAAATATATTGACCCAAGAGACATATAATATAACACCTAATTACGTTTTTCGCAAATGAAACCTCATTTATATTGTTTTTCTTTTGCGAAGTCAACATCTCATGAGTAACAAATCTTCTATAAATCACTAATATTTCCACGTATCACAATGATGGATGGCACACAAAACAAAATGCCTGTCATCACTAATGAAAACTAAAATGCCATTGCAAACAGCAGAGGAATAACCCACATGGATAAACTATAACAACAGTCTCTATACATGGTATGTGTCTTCCGTACAAAATTTGAGTAGAACCTATATCTTCATGATTGACTCATTCTAATCTATGTAATAATTTCCCTCAAAACTAAGGATAACTTAAATTAAGTCGTCAAAGTTTCGCTTTTAAAAATATCAAATTTTATTTTGACTTGAAAAAATCTTAAGTTTGTTGAGTAGTCTCCCATCACTCCAATTTTTTTTTATAAAAGACAAAATCTTAAGCTTAACGTGTACAAGTTTAGTTTGTTTATTAAATTTTCAATCTCTCTCTCTCTCTTTTTAATCTTTTGCCTAAAAGCAGAGTCTTGGCTAGCTAAAGTACATGCCAGCTTGCAGTAGGGATATTTTCTTTTTTCCTTTTTTTGTTGTGAAGGTTTCAAAGAAGGGGATGTTGCATGTTATGAAGGTAGACCTTACAGAGAAAATTACAGTTGTGGAGGCAAAAGGGGGAATAGATGAATATGAGTTATGTGAGAATGATAGTGAATATGTGTTTTTTTGACTCTATTCATCTTACTGATGAGGCTAGTAAGCATTTTGCTTAGTTATTTTGGAGTAGGAATAAAGATACCACAAAACCTTACAATCTCAAAGCATTGTTTGATGTTTAAAGAATAGTTAATTTTTAGACTTTTAGTCCATGGAACACGATCTTGTATATTTGGCTAAATAAATGGCATGTATATATTTCACTTTATTCAACTATATATAATATATTCTATGGAATAAACTACACTATTCAAATTGGAAGTACTGATTATCTATCAATATCCACTTCACTCCAATCATACTCTCAAGAAGAAATCATGGACATGGTGGTCAAGGTTTTCTTTTTTTTTTTTTAATAATAGGTTGATTAATTTCTATATTTCAATAAATTAATAATTTAATAGAGAAAATATCCCTACTGCAAGCTGGCATGTACTTTAGCTTGCCAAGACTCTGCTTTAAGCCAAAAGATTAAAAAAAAAAAAAAAAAAAGAGAGAGCGAGAGATTGAAAATTTAATTAACAAACTAAATTTGTACACGTTAAGCTTAAGATTTGTTTTGTGCGGAGAGACTACTCAACAAGCTTAAGATTTGAATTTTCAAGAAACTGTAAGGAATCAATTGTTAAACATATATAATTTCCAAGAAATTGCATGGAATCAATGTAAATAGTCAAATATTAATTGTTGACTATTGTTCATTGTAGACTAAACTCATAACAAATACGAGCCATAGAAAATTATTTGTGACGTACTGTAATTCATGATATGTACTTGTTTTAGGGTGTGCACACAAATTGATCAGGAATATGATTTATTTTTATATTTTTATCAATATTAAACGAATGTATTATATTAAAAATCTCACTGAAGTAAAATTTGGTTTGTTAAACAATCAGTCAAAAGTTTTCTCCACCTAATATGGACTCATTTGGATAAATGCATATATGCAGAACATTTGGATAAATGCTTATATGTAGATGAAATTGTCTTTGAATAAGCTTATATAAATAACTTATTATCCTCCAAAAAGTTATTTTTTAGAATTTCTAGGAAAAAGACTTTGTGAAAGAAAAAATTTTGGGATAAAAATATCACAAAATGATAGTGAAAATTTTGCAAAAGCCTTATGGCCAATCTCCTCTATTTTTTTTTTTTTTTAAAAGCACTTCTCCAATTATATATCTAAAGACAAAATAACTTAATTTAAAAACAACTTATTGTACAAAAGCTTCTCACATAAGTATTCTTATGTAAGTGCTTAAGAGAAATAATTGTTGTACATTGCCAAGTAGTGTGTAAAATTTAAGTTGTAAGTGCATACAGTTAAGTTGTATGAATGGATATGAATATGTAAGGTATGCACAAACCAATTTGCCAACACCTCTATTAAATAGACCTTTAATATAAATCAAATTTAATTACCGTTCAAAATAATGAGATTGATTGTTTCATACTCAAATTATTAATACATACACTACCATTATTAATTTATTAGTGAATGAGAAGCACTTCAAGGACTTAAAAAACTAAAGAACAAATACACTGACCATATTTCCTTAACGTGAAGTGCTTTGGAAAGTTGTAACAAACAAACAAAGAGACATCTAATCTAACACCGCAAGTGATTACGTAGTTTTCTCGCAAGTCAAATCTCATTGATAACTGTAGACATTATTTTTTGTTTGGGTAAGTTTTTGTTTTTGTCACAAAAAAATGAATGCATGCATCATTTTAAAGTTTTATGCTCTTGGGCTTGCGTTCTTATGAAAAAAATTTATTTGTTTTAAAAATTCATGGGTATAGCCCAACTTTTCTATGAGGCCTAATTAGTCTATTTTATTTATAGTGTTTTTGTATTTTGTAAATTTAAAGTATTTTTTTAAAAAATAAAAAATGTTAGTAAATAAGTTTTTTTTAGGTTTGCTTTTGCATCAGAAAATTTACTTAGACCAATGAGATTGCAAGAGAAAATTTTTCATGTGCCATTTTTGTTTTACATTAGACACAACCAATTAAAAAAAATAAAATTAGAGGGGGCAAATTTGCTTGCGGTGTTAGATTAGACGTCTCTTTATTTGCTTGTTACAACTTTTTAAAACACTTCACGTTAAGGAAATCTGGCCAGTGTATTTGTCCTTTAGTTTTATAAGTCCTTGAAGTCCTTTTCATTCACTAATAAATTAATAATGGTAGTGTATGTATTAATAATTTGAGTATGAAACAATCAATCTCATTATTTTGAACAGTAATTAAATTTGATTTATATTAAAGGTCTATTTAATAGAGGTGTTGGCAAATTGGTTCAAACAGTACTCTAAAGCTACTTGTGCATACCTTACATATTCATATCCATTCATACAACTTAATTGTATGCACTTAGAACTTAAATTTTACACACTACTTGGCAATGTACAACAATTATTTCTCTTAAGCACTTACAAAAGAATACTTATGTGAGAAGCTTTTGTACAATAAGTTACTTTTAAATTAAGTTATTTTGTGTTTAGATATATAATTGGAGAAGTGCTTTGAAAAAAAAAAAATAGAGGAGATTGGCCATAAGGCTTTTGCAAAATTTTCACTATCATTTTGTGATATTTTATCCCAAATTTTTTTCTTTCACAAAGTCTTTTTCCTAGAAATTCTAAAAAATAACTTTTTTGGAGGATAATAAGTGATTTACATAAGCTTATTCAAAGACAATTTCATCTACATATAAGCATTTATCCAAATGAGTCCATAGTTTGTTAGATAGAGAAAACTCTTGGCTGATTGTTTAACAAACCAAAGTTTACTTCAGTCAAATTTTTAACGTAATACATTCGTTTAATATTGATAAAAATAAACAAGTACATATCATGAATTACAGTACGTTACAAAATAAATTTTATGACTTGTATTTGTTATGATTTTAGTCTACAATGAACAATAGTCAACAATATTTGACTATTTACATTGATACCATGCAGTTTCTTGGAAATTATATATGTTTAACAATTGATTCCTTACAGTTTCTTGAAAATTCAAATCTTAAGCTTGTTGCGGAGTCTGTGAAATTCCAAAACAGAAAGAATAGCAAAGAAGAGGAACGATGAACCAGAGAAAGAAGAAGAAGTAAACCAGAGAATGGAAAAACTTTCTTGTATTCTATTTCAATTAATTGTAAACAGTACACGAGACCTATTTATAGAAAGCATTACAGGTGTAACCCACTTCAGCTAAGCTAAACAAAACAGTTACAAACTAACTAACCATAGTTGATTAATGAACTAACTTCAGTTAATTAACTAACTAATCTAGTTACAATAGTTAACTAACTAATTAACTTGCACCTCAAGTTTATGAGATAAATTAGTACAGCCCCTCTTCAAGTTGGAGTGTGGGAGTGATGAAAGTCAACCAAACCCAACTTGTCAAGGACATTTCTTGTTGAATTGTTCTCTTTTTCTTATCTATGGATGCATTTTTTGATATCTCACGCAGATGGTGGATTGGTTTCTCCGACAAGCACCTATGCCTGCACCTCAACGGCGAGGAAAGAGAAAGCAAATAAAAAAAAAAGGAGTAAAACTCATTTTTCATCCTTGATATAGACATAGTCAATCTAGTCTCTCAAAGATTTTGTAGTGTTATTTTAGTCCTTGGAAGATAATTTTTTCCATCAAAATCCTTTGCCAACTATCACCTACCAAACCTGTTACATTGGCATTTAACGTGACATATGAAATGTTTTGCTCTACTAAAGGAAACTAATGAGAAGATTATTTTGATGGACAAAATTATTTTTTAGGAACTAAAGTGACACTAAATTTTTTTTAAGGACTAAATTGAATGTGTAAGTATCTTCAAGGACCAAAAAAATTGTTTGCTCTAAACAAATGAGAACCGAAAAAGACAAGAAGATTGCAGAGGAGTAGCTTGAGAATCAGCTAGGTATATATAGTCTGGTGGTGAGGGGTTTAGGTAGTATGCTGCAGGTTTGGAGTTCGAACCTTCATACCCTCGTAAAACGTAAAAAAAGAAATAGAGTATGAATCATAGATGGTCTTAACCTTATTTTAATGGAGGCAGATACAAAGGTTATTTGGTCTTTTGATAATTTTTTTTTTTGAAAATATTAAATAATGCATGTGTAGGGCACATGACAAAAAATGTAAACAATAGAGTAGATGGGATACCTCTTAACATTGTTCTATAGACTATAGATTAAAAAGAAAAGTGTCACTGCAGTAATAAATCAAGATAAAAAAGTACATTGCACTTTATATATATGGTAGACTGATGTGTGCTAGCTAGGATATCATTAAGCTACATTGACCCAAACATGGCAACCTCATAGACACCATTTCCAGTGAATTGCTGCTCCATTCAGAAAAGACCCTTTGTACTGCACAGTTTTCGTCTCTTCAAAAAAACTACAATCTCCTCTGTTTTAAAGGTAATTAAGTCGGTCTCTCTCAAATGTTTCCATTTGTGATAAATTTGGATGACACTTGATGCTACACTTTCATTTGCTCATATTTTTGGAGTATACAAAGTTTAATTTCTGGTTTATCAGCAGCCAATCTTGAGAGCTTCTCCTCAAGTTCCGTTGCAAATTGATGTTTCTAAGATCATGACATATACTACTACTAAATTAGCGGACGCTTTTGTGGATTCAGACTTTGAATTTGTCGACCAGCCATTGCATGCTTCCATCTCAGGTACCTATTGATGTGCTCTTCTCCGTTTTCCCTCTTCTCTTATGTGCACATGAACAATGAACATGTTATATGCTTATGTGATCATCAATAAGCAAAAGAAAATGCTAAGTAGTGTTTATCTGTTCGCAGAGTAGCTTTGCACCAGTGGAGGAGTTGGACGAAGCCATGCCTATCACCAGTATCCAAGGCCAAATCCCACATGATTTTCCAGAGGGTGTCTACATTAGAAATGGTTCCAGACTACTTTGAAAAATATATATTAAACCATGCATGCATCATGACAACAACTGCGGATCCATGGTCAATTTTTAATTCTCCACTCTCACTCCTTCATTTTCATTCCTGCCATGATCCTGAAACAAGCAACTTTATATAGCTTCTTCAAGAATCAATTATCTATGCCAACATGCGTTTCGTTTAGCAATAAAAACTCAGTCTCGTTGCTTAATAGCTTGGGTTTGAGCTTGTAAGAATCCATTGGCAAGGCCTCCCATGTGAGCCATATCTTTAGTTCTAGAGCAACCTAACTTGTTCATAAATTTTTTGTAACAAAAAGAAAATCAATTATCTACTTATCGATTGTTTCCTAAATCAATTCTTTTTATAAGAATAGATTATCTTTTGTTATGATAAAATAACTGATAGAAAGCAATGGGAATTAAAGACTAAAATTAATAAATAAATTGTCCTTGCTCTGTCTGTATAAATCATTAATTCTCATGCCACTGCAGAGTAGACTAATGTTTAAAAGCTTGTTCATTTATAAGCTTCAAGTTATATATGCCACTTCTGCAGTCTAGGATAATATACTCAACTATGAAGAATAGACACAAACACAGGACAGAGGACACAACATGGCATGTGTTAAAACATGTTAAGAAAGCATCTTACAAGTTTCAAATATTAAAATTTTATAATTTTTGTTCATAGTTATACTATTTAGAGGTGTTAGAATGTTGACGTAAGTATCAAGTATCAAGTATCAGAGTAATTAGTGTTGGATAGGGACACTGCTCTCTCTTTTTCTGAAGTGTCCATATTCCATACTTCATAGATACTCAACAATTGTCAAATCATAACTGTATTTGTTTGAAACTTTGTTTAAGACTATAAAGGGTGATGCACCTGCAATTTTTGCTGCGTATCTGTTAAACTTGGTGAGCAAATTAATTAATTTGAGCCACTCAAAATGAGTAGCTTTGGTAGCGTAATACAAGTCAAAATTAGTGTACTATAGATTTTATTTTATTGTTCTCAATCATCATGGAATAATATAAATGGCATGTGTTAAAACATGTTTAAGAAAGCATCTTACAAGTTTCAAATATTAAAATTTTATAATTTTTGTTCATAGTTATACTATTTAGAGGTGTTAGAATGTTGACATAAGTATCAAGTATCAAGTATCAGAATAATTAGTGTTGGATAGGGACACTGCTCTCTCTTTTTTTTTGAAGTGTCCATATTCCATACTTCATAGATACTCAACAATTGTCAAATCATAAGTGTATTTGTTTGAAACTTTGTTTAAGACTCTGATTTCAAACATAGAACCTACAGGCTGATTGGTATCATAAGTGTATTTTACTATACAGTTTATGAGGTTTACGGTTCTTGATATTGCAGGAGCAAATCCACTGTTTGGAGGACTGAAATCGACAAAATCTATCTTTGGGAGGTCAAGTCAAATTTGGGTGGAGGGTGAAGGAATGCTTCATGCTTTGTATTTTAAACTTCAAATGATGGTAGCTGGACTGTCGTCTACAAAAACAGACATATTGAATCAGAAACATACAAGCTTGAGAAACAAAGAAACAAACCTTTGTTTCTCCCAGCTATAAAGGGTGATGAACCTGCAATTTTTGCTGCGTATCTGCTAAACTTGGTGAGCAAATTAATTAATTTGAGCCACTCAAAATGAGTAGCTTTGGTAGCGTAATACAAGTCAAAATTAGTGTACTATAGATTTTATTTTATAGTTCTCAATCATCATGGAATAATATATAGAATTAGCTTTCCTTTTTTTTTTTTTTTTCCAAAAAATATAGATTGAGTTCAATCACCAAGGAATACTCGTTTTTGGTAACATTGTTTTCAAGTGCTTAAAGTTGACACCAATTTTTTGAAAATGCATTTAGCACCTCCACGCTTTGGATGTGCCTGACTGATGCACCTGCAAAGTTACAAAAGTATTCTTCAAGCTGTATGGCTATTCTTTATTATATTTAGGGTGTTTCTATCTACACTCTTTGGATGTGACTTATGTCACATTCAAGCGAATTTTTCACTATTTTAACTTTAAATTGTATTATACTAATACAATTAACATAATTTTAATTTTACCTCTTAGGTTCTAGATATGTAATCTTATAGAGTTGAATTATGGTGTTTACTTAATATGCTAATATTAGATTACACAATGTATTTGAAGATTACACTTTGTAATTCAATTGTTTCAATTAAACTCGGTAATTCAAGATTGAATGGATGTACATTGTCATACCTAAAAAGGGTATCATATATTCTATAAAATATAAGATTACTTTCAATTGTCATATCGTACTAAACAAAGAGATCTTAAATATCACTCAAAGATTATAGTATATATACCAAACACATCCTTAATATTTGCTGAAATTTTATAGTGTTCCAGTTCCAAGTTATCTATAAACCATCTCATGACTCCACATCACTGGTTGAGTTTCTCAGCAGAGATTTTGCAGAGTAAACAAATGCTATAGCAACACCAGTGTGTTTGAGCATTCAGGGAAGTTATACTCAGTTGCTGAAATTGACATCCCACATGAGATTGACATCCTCAGTCTAAATACTTTAAAGAACTGGGAAATTGGTTGAGCCTGGAATAGACCTTTTACCAGCCACCCAAAGGTTTCTCTTTGTCTGCTTATTTTTCAAATTAACCAGTATTATATATTCCCTCTCAAGCACAATATTTTTTCTCAATATCAAATTCTTGTGGTGCTTTAATTACAGAAAGCTACTGGTACAGGGGAGCTGGTTTTATATGGAATAGATCCAGCAGCTAAACCGTATTTTGAAGTTGGAATAGTTTCTGGTATGCTCTAAATTACTAAAAATATGGAACAAATATTCATACCTTGCTTACTTCTGATTGTGGCTATGTATAATTTATTATTAAATATAAAATTATTTATAGATTTTTATCTAAAAATTTAAGTTTTTAGGTAAGATTGGTTCTTAACATAGTATCAGAGCCTCTTTAATAATATAGAGATTAAATCTTTTTGTCCAACACTTTCTCAATTAAATTGAAAATTTAACATAAGATATAAGTGAATATGTGCTTTTTCTATGCTTCAAATCTAAAAAACTTTCGTGTGTTAAGGGTGTTAAATATAAAATTATTTATGAATTTTCATCTAACAATTCACCAAAACTTTGGAAACAAACAAAAAAACAAAAAAAAAAAAAAGAAAGCCAGAAAACTGACCTTGAAAAAGGAGGAAAGAAGAATAACAATTACTTACTTTTATATATAGCCGTTGTTAGGTTACCAATGACCATGTCTATGACTTCTTGAGAGTACGATTGGAGTGAAGTGGATATTGATAGATATTAATCAGTACTTCCTATTTGAATAATGAGTTTATTCCATAGAATATATAGTTGAATAAAGTTTAAATATACATGCCATTTATTTAGCCCAATATACAAGATGTCCCATGGACCAAAAGTCTAAAAAAAAACTACCCTTTAAACATCAAACAATGCTTTGAGATTGTAAGGCTTAGTGGTATCCTTATTCCCACTCCAAAACAACTGAGCAAAATGCTTACTAGCCTCATCAGTAGGATGAATAGAGTCAAAGAACACATATTCACTTGCATTCTCACATAACTCATATTCCTCTATTCCCCTTTTGCCCCCACAACTGTAATCTCCTCTGTAAAGTCCACCTCCACAACATGCAACCTCCCCTTCCTTGAAACCTTCCCAACAAAAAAATAAAATAAAATAAAATAAAAAAGCAATAATTAGAACAAATTAAGATAATACTGCTAACAAATAATAATGCCACATATAGTGTACTGTAAGGACATACCATATTTGGAAGGGTATTTCATTACTTGAATAAGTTGGTTGTAGAAATCAAGGACTGAATATTTGAATCCCTTTAGCTGCTTCTCTAGCTTCTCAAGTGTATTGGTTAAAGCATTATTGTGTAGTCTTGCAAGTGCTGAAACTGGTTCCTCCTGGCAAGAATCTAAGCTTCCATTTCCAAGAATCCTTAAGAATGGAAAACAGTTAAGAGGACCCACATTTAAAAATCCGAATTTTCTTCCACCCACCTTATAAAGTTCCTGCAATTAGTATGAAATTAGAATCACAAGCAACTGGGAATGAAGAAAAGGATAAAGTGAGCTATTTTGAAGCAAGAAGTTCCAATTTTTGGCTTACTTTGATCACAGTTGTAAGGTTGCCAATTACAATATCTACAAATTCTTGTTGAGGATATGGTATGCTGGAGTTATTCAAGAAAGGGGTTACATAGTCATTGCTTCCAACACTAAATATGTACACAGATCTTGACAGCAATTCCTTGGCCTCTGCATGCCCTAGATTCTTCCTGAATAGCTTGTATACCTTTTTGAAATTACTCACCTGAGTTTGCAGGTCTATCACCTAAAAAAACAGGAAAGAAAAAACCATCATAATACTATATCACATATTGAATTTTGAACTCTTGGAACATATGGACACTAGGTAATAAGATTAACTTATTTCAATTTATCCGACAGTTGATTAAAAGTTCTCATTATGTTAAATTCTATAAATTTTGAATTTTAATTTCTTTTGTCATCAATTAACATTTTCCTCTGAAGAAAAGATCCTTATTTATGTAATTTTGATTGTTTACAATGTAAACTTTTGACATTTTTGACTTATTAAAATTGATTTATTCGCTTACTAAGTTTAATTAACCCATCATGATTTTTGAAATCCTTTAAAAACAAATTTTTTAAAAGCCTGTAGTTTATAAAACAACATACCTGTCCTTGACGTGTTTCAACCAGAACACCAGCTCCTGCGGATGCAAAATTCACCCCATACACATATAGTTGATGGTGATCAGGATGCAGGTATGGTGGAATTAGTGGTAACTTTGCATACTCAGCTGCACCAACCATCCCAAAAAGTTCAAGTAAAAACAAAAAAAAAAAAACAGGAACTTGACCTTATAAAAATGAAACCTTGATAGTTGATTCAAATACTGATACTGTTTTGTGAGAAATTTCTATGAGAATTTGATTTTTTTCTTGTAATGACATATCTTACCAATGAAATCTGAGATTACACGTCCATCAGAAAATCTTCCAGAGGAGTAGTTGAAGAAGTTTTTTCCATACGGAGGATAGTTTGCCTGAGCAAAAGGAATGGAGTTGATGTAATTATTGTTTCCTGCATCGAATAATGAATCTCCAAATACGAATAGTGCAGCATGTGTTTGTGGAAGACAAGAGAGGGCATAAGAGTGGGTTGGAATATAAAGGATGCCATAGAAAAGCAAGAAACATATATTAATCCTTAAACTTGCCATTCTTAATCTACTACTTTTTGGTAATATCTTCACATGAGTCAGCAGCAGCTATTTATAGCCCATAAAACTGCTGTGCTGCTGATTAAAGCGCATACGTAGGATTTCTTATTATTCATAGTCGATCATTTTTTTTTTCTTTTTTCTTTTGACTCTTAAATTCTCAATTGTTGACCCAGACATATAAGTGTATGGATGCTTGCAATTATGATGTTGAATATTGATCAAAGAGAACCAAAAATGTTGTAATTGAATGATACTGAAAATTATCTTCAGGATTTATGCGTTTTATTAAAAAAAATATATTGACCCAAGAGACATATAATATAACACCACAAGTAATTACGTTTTTCGCAAGTGAAACCTCATTTATATTGTTTTTCTTTTGCCAAGTCAACATCTCATGAGTAACAAATCTTCTATAAATCACTAATATTTCCACGTATCACAATGATGGATGGCACACAAAACAAAATGCCTGTCATCACTAATGAAAACTAAAATGCCATTGCAAACAGCAGAGGAATAACCCACATGGATAAACTATAACAACAGTCTCTATACATGGTATGTGTCTTCCGTACAAAATTTGAGTAGAACCTATATCTTCATGATTGACTCATTCTAATCTATGTAATAATTTCCCTCAAAACTAAGGATAACTTAAATTAAGTTGTCAAAGTTTCACTTTTAAAAATATCAAATTTTATTTTACTTGAAAAAATCTTAAGTTTGTTGAGTAGTCTACCATCACTCCAAATTTTTTTTATAAAAAAAAAAAAATCTTAAACTTAACGTGTACAAGTTTAGTTTGTTTATTAAATTTTCAATCTCTCTCTTTTTTTAATCTTTTGCCTAAAAGCAGAGTCTTGGCTAGCTAAAGTACATGCCAGCTTGCAGTAGGGATATTTTCTTTTTTCCTTTTTTTGTTGTGAAGGTTTCAAAGAAGGGGATGTTGCATGTTATGAAGGTAGACCTTACAGAGAAAATTACAGTTGTGGAGGCAAAAGGGGGAATAGATGAATATGAGTTATGTGAGAATGATAGTGAATATGTGTTTTTTGACTCTATTCATCTTACTGATGAGGCTAGTAAGCATTTTGCTTAGTTATTTTGGAGTAGGAATAAAGATACCACAAAACCTTACAATCTCAAAGCATTGTTTGATGTTTAAAGAATAGTTAATTTTTAGACTTTTAGTCCATGGAACACGATCTTGTATATTTGGCTAAATAAATGGCATGTATATATTTCACTTTATTCAACTATATATAATATATTCTATGGAATAAACTACACTATTCAAATTGGAAGTACTGATTATCTATCAATATCCACTTCACTCCAATCATACTCTCAAGAAGAAGTCATGGACATGGTGGTCAAGGTTTTCTTCATTTCTTTTTTAATAATAGGTTGATTAATTTCTATATTTCAATAAATTAATAATTTAATAGAGAAAATATCCCTACTGCAAGCTGGCATGTACTTTAGCTTGCCAAGACTCTGCTTTAAGCCAAAAGATTTAAAAAAAAAAAAAAAAGAGAGAGAGCGAGAGATTGAAAATTTAATTAACAAACTAAATTTGTACACGTTAAGCTTAAGATTTGTTTTGTGCGGAGAGACTACTCAACAAGCTTAAGATTTGAATTTTCAAGAAACTGTAAGGAATCAATTGTTAAACATATATAATTTCCAAGAAATTACATGGAATCAATGTAAATAGTCAAATATTAATTGTTGACTATTGTTCATTGTAGACTAAACTCATAACAAATACGAGCCATAGAAATTTATTTGTGACGTACTGTAATTCATGATATGTACTTGTTTTATGGTGTGCACACAAATTGATCAGGAATATGATTTATTTTTATATTTTTATCAATATTAAACGAATGTATTATATTAAAAATCTCACTGAAGTAAATTTGGTTTGTTAAACAATCAGCCAAAAGTTTTCTCTATCTAACAAACTATGGACTCATTTGGATAAATGTTTATATGCAGAACATTTGGATAAATGCTTATAATATAAATCAAATTTAATTACCGTTCAAAATAATGAGATTGATTGTTTCATACTCAAATTATTAATACATACACTACCATTATTAATTTATTAGTGAATGAGAAGGATTTCAAGGACTTAAAAAACTAAAGGACAAATACACTGGCCAGATTTCCTTAACGTGAAGTGCTTTGGAAAGTTGTAACAAACAAACAAAGAGACGTCTAATCTAACACCACAAGTGATTACGTAGTTTTCCCGCAAGTCAAATCTCATTTATAACTGTAGACATTATTTTTTGTTTGGGTAAGTTTTTGTTTTTGTCACAAAAAAATGAATGCATGCATCATTTTAAAAATTTTATGCTCTTGGGCTTGGATTCTTATGAAAAAAAAATTATTTTTTTACAAAATTCATGGGTATAGCCTAACTTTTCTATGAGGCCTAATTAGTCCATTTTTATTTATAGTGTTTTTGTATTTTGTAAATTTAAAGTATTTTTAAAAAATTAAAAAATGTTAGTAAATAAGTTTTTTTTAGGTTTGCTTTTGCATCATAAAATTTACTTAGACCAATGAGATTGCAAGAGAAAAATTTTCATTTTTGTTTTACATTAGACACAACCAATTAAAAAAAAAAAATTAGAGGGGGCAAATTTAGAAGTAAAATAAAAAAAGAAAGAGAACCGGATAGAAAAGAGGAAATAGAGCGGAACAATAGGAACGTGGAGAAAGGTGAGGGAGAGTGAAATGGAAAGTGCTAAGAAACTTATGGGGTAGAACCCATAGACAAAAGAGGGTAAAATGGCCAGAGCCTCCTCAATTGATGCTAATTTTGCCTTCATTGATCTGAACATAAACTTATGAACGTGTCCAAGATAACGGCTAGATAAAACATTAAACAGATATACATACCTCATCGGCGACTCTTACAACAATAAAATATTATGAACAAAAAAAGTGCATCATCATAAGGAGATGTAGATTGTGGTGAGGTTTGGTTATGGTGGTCTTCTTGTTTTATGTGT
>QAOA01000308.1:2492-12821 GCA_003255065.1 Cercis canadensis
AAAAAAAAATGATGATTTGAATCTGAGACTTCAACCTTCTTAAAAGATTTTTAGATCGACCAAATTACATATGTGTTACCCCATAATGTCAAAGTTGAAATTATTGCATTTGTGTGTGTATTGACAATATATATAAAATTATCAAATTTTAAAAAATTACTCAGAAAAGTCATACGCCTACTGTTTTGGGATTATTTTCTTAAGTAGTAAGGACTTTGGGTTCATAATTAGTATAAGTTTGAATAAACTTGATGTTGGAGAACAGAAAATCCGGGAACTCTTGCCAGCAAATTTGAAGACGAGATTCTCACTTCTCAGGTTTCAACCCCAAGAAATTGTCAAAATATAAATAAATTATTCCGAGATTAACATCCACCTTGGAAACCAATTATGATATATGTTTGGTCTTCTGAAGAAAGAATGAGAAAAATCTGAGATTTTGTACCTATTATTTGCCTATCTATAAATGGTTCATTTCCCACTAGATATTTCGTAAATCATTAATTTTAAAAAGGACGGAGTTAAGATTTCTCTATTAATTAAGGGGCCAGGATTAATTGCAAAAAGAACAAAAAAATAATTATTACAAACGTATAAACTGTTCTTATTAATTTTAATTTTTCATAAAAATAATATCTTCAACAATTTTTTTAATATAGAACTGCTTCTCTAATCATGGACAAACTCAAAACATTCATATTTTCCAGAAATATTATATACGATGTATACAATTATCCTTAACGCTCACATCAGCTAACTATATATGATTACTCACATAAAACAATTTAAAAAAAAAAAACTATACATAAAAACTTGGAAATAGTCAATCAGTAATTGGCCACTTGGAAATAGTCAACCATTAATTAATTGGCCATAGAGGTAATTGCGGCAATTAAGGTGCAAGTTAATTGCTTTCCTTCATGAATGGAAAATTTTGACTGGTGGGTATCAATCTTGAATGGAAAACCATAAGGATTCTTTTTTAGTCGACGAAAGCTTAACTCCCTTTAAAGTTTAAACCTTTAACTTTCTATAAATTATCTAAATTATATTTTTCACTATTAGATCTCACAATTCCTCTAAAACCATAAGGATTCAGATGCAAGTTAAATTTGTGCCATGTATTTTTTTTTTTATATGAGAAAAAGGATTTTTATTAAGTATTTTCATCATTTTAAAAACCCATTTTTTTTAAAAAAAAAAAAGTTATATTAATCTTTCTTAGAAATTAGAATATCTGCACTTTATAGTCTTATAGAGTATCTTTGTCTTTGTTTTATAAAAAGTATAGATGTCGGTCATCCTATTAATAATTACATCTAATATTGGAGATCCCAAAATCTTAAATGGCCGATTACTCTTGTTCTGGAAGGGACTTTTCATTTTCACATTAATAGTTCAAATTTGTCAACGTTCTACCTAACATAAAAGAACCACGGCATTACTCTTGTTCTGGAATGGACTTTTCATTTTCATTTTCTTTTCTTTTTTTCTTTGTGGTTTCTGGATTTAATTTACTTTGGTTCCAAGCTCATTACTCTTGTTCATCCAAAAAAAAAAAGCTCGTTATACATACACACGACACGACGGCTAGATTAATTATTCATTATTTTATAATATACTTTAACTACCCATCTAAAAGACAAACCCACACGGCAAACCAAAAATTAACGGATCTTGTGCAATGAAGAAGAATAATAATAAAAAAAAATATATCCATTGCTCAAAAACGTGTTATCTTTTTCTTTTACTTTTTTTTAGTAGAATTTTATAAATGACTATGATTAGATTGGGTCAACCATAATTAAAGTCTTCCCTTAAGCAGAAACGTCTACGTAATTCTAATATGATACAGTGTTGGTATAAATAATTAAAAACAATATGCATAAGAATATACGTGTACACAAAAATTAGCTTATATAATTAAAATAAATAAGTCACTAAGTATAATCTAATAATAAAGAGTTTGTGTAATTTGTAAGATAGATGTTAGAGCCTCTATCTTATCTTGTAACAAAAAAAGAGCATAACTAAAACAAATATATATGATAGCAATTGAAACGCCTATCATCAAACATCTTAGTCATTGGTCACAGAGAGATTTTGCTTGTACTTTTTGGTTTTGCAAGAAGAAAATGAGTAAAAATATTTTTTTTTCCATTTTTCTTGTAAAAAAATATTTGATATTTTATTTTACCATGTGTTATATATGAATGTTTTTGAATTAATTAATCAACTTGCATTCTGACTTCAACTATAATATAGAATTTTATTAATTTACCTAGAACACGTTAATGTCAATATACAGGTACACTTAATTGGTATCTCTCATTTATCAATTATAAAACTTCAACTACCCTAGAGTGGAAATGGTAAGAGCTGCCACAATTTGAAAGCAAGATATGAATAGGAAAGAGATTGGTATGCGCATTATGGCAGCATATAAATAATTAAGGTTTATATATATCTGAGCCAAAAAGTCAGAAGTCAACATCACACCATATTCAAAAGTTCCACTTAGTTTATGACAACAAGTTCTGACTAATTGTCATTTTCTTTGTGTATTCTCTGATGGACAAAAAAATCCTGCTTGTTAGATATATAACGAATTTTCAACCAAAGTAATATGGAGAAAATTCAAAGGCCTTCACAGCCCACCGAAATAATTTACAAGAGCACAACGATGACGCGTCTCAGGGTCTTATATATATGGAGACTTTATAATCTTTAAGACAACGTAGACAAAGATATCTTCATTAGAACAGAAAACGTTCTCAAAGTCTGAGCATTAATTTTCAGATAGAAGCTCTCTCCTTCCATTGGTTATCGTCTTCAAGATGAACAGTGTTGTGTTTGGGCTAGTATGGGCTTTTGCCCTACTAGCTTCTGCTTCTGCTACTAATTCTTCGGCTTCACGGCCTGCTACTGTGGAGTACACCTTCGATGTATGTGTTTGTTCATTTGGTTTCATTTATTCTCCCTTTCTCTCTAGCTTCTGCTGCTTAGGGTTATTGCATGCAAAGAGCTAGAAACAAAGTGTCTCATACTGCTTTTCTAGCCAGTTTGAACAAGTTTTTTTTTTTTTCTTTTATTTAAGAACAGTTAAAAATTCCAGCTTCTAAAAAAAGCTGCTTTCTTTTCAAAAGCTAAAACCTTAGGTTTTCCAAAAGCTACTATTTTCTTATAATTAAAAGAAAAAAGAAAACTTCATTTTTTCGTAGTAGAATGCTTACCAAAACAGGTCCTTCATCAAGCTACGATTTCCATGTTTAATGGATCTTATGAATATAGGTTATGAAATCCAAATAAGCTTCTTTTAGCTCATTTTCATAAGCTAAATTAACTGATAAAAGAAGTCAAACAACTACTTCTTGGGTATAAGCTAGTATTAAGCTATATTATTGCATAAGAGCTTATCTGAAACTCACTTCTTGTGTAAGTACTTATTTCAATGACCATTTATCAGAATTCTAGACCATAGTATTAACCTATAAAGGAATGTCTAGGACAAGTTATATGATTTCAGCAATGTCTCTTCTTTTTACAAGTTATGTAATATGTGATTACTTCATTTCCATTTTACTGAAATATGATTAACTGCAGGTGGGAAACTTTACTGGGGAGCGCTTGTGCAACCCACTAGTTATCACTGCAGTAAACCAAAGCCTCCCAGGGCCAACAATTAACGTTCGAGAGGGTGACACTCTTGTCGTGCATGTTTTAAACAACTCACCCTACAATATTACTATTCATTGGTATACTTTTCCTCTCCTCTTGCACTAAATAATTGATAACTAACACAAAATCATCAAGGAAGCTAAGCTATCTATATATGTTTAAGAAATTCTTAACAGAAACTTTGACCATAACAATTATATATTATATCTTAACTTCTTCCATAGCACATATTCATATAGGCTTTACTTGTCTTTTGAAAAATGGGGTTTGTTATTCGTTTGTTTCTTGACTTCTTCTCACATCTAATTAAAAATTATAATCGGTTACCTAATTACTCATAGAAAAGTTTCCAGCAAATCCATTAATATATCCGTACAACAGTTGTTTGAATATTAACGACCTCTCTTTTCCTTATCATTGGTCATTATTTTAGATTTGAATATTTGGTCTACTTATATATATGCAGGCATGGAATAATGCAAATCTTAACTCCGTGGTATGATGGTCCTGAGTTTGTAACTCAATGTGGAATTCCACCTGGAAGTAATTTTACATACAGATTTAACATCATAGGACAAGAAGGAACACTGTGGTGGCATGGTCATGCTTCTGATTTACGTGCTACTGTTTACGGAGCCCTAATTATCCGTCCTCGACTTGGCAAATCGTATCCATTCACTAAACCCTACCAAGAACTTCCCCCTATAATGATTGGTGGGTATTAATTTAATTTCTTAAGTTGATTTTTATTCTTTTTTTTTTTTTGTCTATTGTTTCATTATATATTCAAGTTACGTGACGATTTAAATCTTTATCTAATAGACTAATTAATACAAATAAAAACGGTGCTACTTTTCTGAAATGTTTACTAATATTGCAGGTGAATGGTGGAAGCGTAATGTTGTTGATATTGAGGAAGAAATAACCCAAAGCGGTGACGCTTTTCCTCCATCCGATGCTTACACACTTAATGGCTTGCCTGGCGATTTATACAATTGCTCTCAAAATCGTATGTCTTCCATGCAACACAACACAACACCATCAATCATTCATAAATTAACATGCAATTGAACTTCAATTCATATATTTCAAAATATATCGTCACGCTATCCTATTTTAAAATAGGGGTAAAAATACATTGACTCTTAAGGTGATGCTACCCCATTTTTAAAAGGGTAACGAACTTAGGAATTCCCTTTTATATATCTATTTGTACAAAATCGAACTAATATCTAATTTTGTTTGGTTTTGACATAATTTAGAGACGTTTCAACTGAGGGTGCGGCAAGGAAAGACCTACTTGATGCGCATCATCAACTCTGCACTCAATACCGAACACTTCTTCAAGATAGCCAATCACAACTTTACAGTTGTCGCGATCGACGCCGCATACACCAATCCTTACAGCACCGATGTGATAGTTACCGCCGCCGGCCACACCGTGGACGTGCTCTTCACGGCGAACCAGCCGGTGGGTTCTTATTACATGGTGGCTAGTCCATACCACACCGTAAATCAAACGTTCAACAGTATATCCACGAGAGGCATCTTAGTCTACGAGAATTCCACGTCAGCATCACCTGTGAATGTGACGATGCCAATCAACAACGACACAGATACAGCCCACAAGTTCTACACCAACATCACCGGGCTGGCAGGTGGGCCCCACTGGGTCCCAGTCCCACTTAACGTGGACGAGAGCATGTTCATGACCTTCGGCTTGGGCTTGGCTTCGTGTCTCAATTGTACTTTCGCTATCCCCGGGATGCGATTGTCTGCGAGCATGAACAACGAGTCCTTCGTGCTCCCCAGTGGGCGAGGATTGTCTATGTTGGAAGCATTTTATCAGAATAATGCGAGCGGAGTTAATAATGTGAGCGGAGTCTACACCAGAGATTTTCCTGACAACCCTCCGCAAGAGTTTGACTACACCAACCCAAACATTAACAATGGTCCGCTGACCCTGGCATTCGCACCAAAATCAACCAAGGTGAAGACATTGAAGTTCAATTCAACAGTGCAGGTTGTGCTTCAGAACACAGCAATTCTTGGTGTGGAGAACCATCCTATGCACATTCATGGCTTCAATTTCCACGTTTTGTCTCAAGGCTTTGGCAACTACAGTGCCACTAGAGATGAACCAACTTTCAATTTGGTTAATCCCCAAATTCGTAACACAATTGCTGTGCCGGTGGGAGGATGGGCTGTCCTCAGATTCATAGCAAATAATCCAGGTCAAATATCTTTCCTTAGTTATATTAATCACACCATCATTCACTTAAACTAATTAGTTTTAAGATTGAATTTTAAATAAAAATCTTACGCTCACAAATTTCTTAATTTCTGTACAGGTATATGGTTGGTTCATTGCCATTTTGATGCTCATTTGCCTTGGGGGCTAGGTATGGCTTTTGAGGTTGAGAATGGACCAACTCCTGAAACTACACTGCCTCCTCCACCAGCTGATCTGCCCAAGTGCTAAATCTACAAGTACAGCAATTCATACATTTATACATAGNTTAATTAAAAATCTTACGCTCACAAATTTCTTAATTTCTGTACAGGTATATGGTTGGTTCATTGCCATTTCGATGCTCATTTGCCTTGGGGGCTAGGTATGGCTTTTGAGGTTGAGAATGGACCAACTCCTGAAACTACACTGCCTCCTCCACCAGCTGATCTGCCCAAGTGCTAAATCTACAAGTACAGCAATTCATACATTTATACATAGGAATTCATTATTACTATTTCATTGTAATGTGGGTTCCTAATTTTAATATTGTTTGATTATTGGCAAACGAAATAGTTCAATAAACTGTAAAAGGCGACCCTGTTCTTTCAACCACATAATTGTATGATTGAGTTTGCATTCTTTGATGAATGTGTAATAACATATGGTTTTCTTTATCTATATCTTCTTTTTGTGGTATCCTTCTGCTTTTGCCTTTATACTATTCATAATAAGTTAAATTACACTTTCCACATTGTTTCAATTTCATCCCCTAATTACCTTTTGTTTAACTGGATTCTTATAAAATTCAATTTTTTTAGTTGGATACAATTTTAGACAAAGCTTCAAAAAAAAAAAAAAACACTAACAATAATTATACACAAAAGTGTAGACCATTGCTTACACAATCAAAGCTTTGCCTGGTGATCTCGACAATTGCTCTCAAGATCGTATGTCAATGTCACCCTTTAAATATTATCATGCATATGCATCTCATCTCTATTTTATTTAGTTTTCAACTTTAAGATTTTTATTTTCTTTTTCATTTTTTTCTATTGATTTAATTCAACTGTATTTAAAATGTTCTTGCTTAATTTGTTCACTTTTTATATAACATAGAGATATTCAAGCTCAATGTGAAGAAAGGGCAGACCTACTTAGTAATCAACACTGCACTCAACAACCAACTCTTCTTCAAGCTAGCCAATCACAAGTTTACAGTTGTCGCAGTCGATCGATGCCGTATACACAATTCTGTATGTTACCGATATTGTCACCGGTGCCCTTTTCACGGCAGACTAACCCATAGGTCATAGGTTCTTATTACATGGCTGCATGTCCATACCACACAGTTCATCCCTATCGATGCAACGACAACCAGAGGCATTGTCGTTTATGTGGGCTCCAATTCAGCCACGCCTTTGATGCCTGCCTTCAACGACATGACACACCAACAGCCCACAAGTTCTACACAAACATCACTGGGCTGTCAACTGGATCCAATCATCATTGGGTCCCATATCCACGTACAGTGGATGAGCACTTGTTCATAACCTTTGGGCTCAATCTAGACCAGTAACCACAAAATGCTACGTGTCTCGGCCCATTAGGGTTTAGATTCTCTGCAAGCATGAACAATAAATCCTTTGTGCTCCCTAGAGGAAGAGGAATGAGCATGTTGGAAGCATTCTTCATGGTGTGAGTGGAATATTGAGCACTGATTTCCCTGATAAGCCTGCTGTGGAGTTTGATTACACCAACCCAAATATTAGCTTTCATCTGTCCCGAATATTGGCGCCAAAATCAACGAAGGTGAAGAAGTTGAAATTCAATTCAACGGTAAAGATTGTGTTGCAGAATACTGCGTTTGTTGGTATGGAGAATCATCCTACGCATATTCATGGCTTCAATTTCTACGTTTAGGCTCAAGGGTTTGGAAATTACAATGCTGCTACACATCAAGCAAAGTTTAAATTGGTTAATCCCCAAATACGTAACACAATTGCTGTGTCTGTGGGAGGATGGACCGTTATCAGATTCAAAGCCAAAAATCCAGGTTAATTATTTTTAGAGTAAAACCCATGTTTGGTCCTCGAAAGATAGGTTCAGTGACAGTTTAGTCCTCTAAAGATTTTTACCGACACTTTAGTCCTTGGAAGATTGTTCCGTCAGTCTTTTTCGTCCTCCGCTTATGTTCGTTAATTGGACTTAATAGAAAATGCCACATGGCGCGTTAAGTGCTAACGTGGCACCTTAAAAAAAATTTCTCTCTCATCTCTCTCTCTCTCTCTCTCACTCACTCTCATCTTTCTCTTCCCCAATCTCTCTCTCTGCCAATCTCTTTCTCTCTCTGCCATCTCTTTCTCACACTCATCTCTCTCTCTGTCATCTCTCTTTTACTGAGTTTCTCTGCCATCTCTCTCGCTCATCTTTCTCTGACGTGGCATAAGAAAATGAAAGCAACGTAGATCTTTACACAATTCTAAGTAAATTCTACACCCCGTTTTTGGTTTTCAAAATAAAAATGATGGATATATCTCCATAATTGGTTGGTTGATGTTGGTAGTGGTCCCAATCAAAGCCTTAGTAAAATAACAAGAACAACACTCTCTTTGGGTGAGAGTTAAACCACAATTTGAATGATTACTTCGATGATATTATTGATAGAAATTTGGTTCCTTAAATAGGCAGTAGCCTAGTGAAACCAAGAGTACAAGACTGAACTCGAGCTAACATAATTGACTAAGTAAACAAACACGTTAAGCAACATAAATGGAAAACAAACTCCTAAACTTTCTCCAACAACTAGTTGACTGAGCACTTATATGTTAAACGTGGCCATCGTGCACAAAGGAGCTGATAGAAAGCAAAAAACTAGCAAAGAACCTGTGCCCTGAGTTGAACCAGCAAAGAACCTATGCCCCGAGTTGACTCAGTCCTGGACTGAGTCACATGTGCCCTGAGTTGCATGCATGGCTTCATGTAAACTGTCTCCAACATGTGCAAATCATCCTTGATACCTGGGATTTGGCTTTATGCCTCTCTTTGATCTACGTGGCCTATTAGATGTTAATTAGACCAGGCAAGTGTCGGAGTTCATCTTCTTTTCAGATATATATTCAAAAATATTTCTGCAATGTTACGAGTGGACCAGTAAAATGGTAAGTTGAATGCAAGAAATGAAAAAATAAACTAAACTAAACTAATTCTGCAATGTTACAAGTGGACCAGTAAAATAGTGACTGTGGGAGCCATTTATCTGTTTTCATTTTGAATACGGCATTCTCTTTTTCAAGGGGAACAGGAGGAAACTAGTGGAAGAAGAAGCTTCTAATTATATACAGAAAAATCTAATAAAACAAAGAAGCAAAAGATGTAGAAAATTTTGATAGCAGTTATTACCAGTTTGCTAGAGAACCTTGGATGGTTAAGCAAAGTGTGGCATAAGCCTTGTTTGATGAGTTGAGGATTGATTCTTGTGTTGGTACCCATGATGGCAATCACATAACAATTGATGGTAGGCGAATGGAACAGCTTTGATGCTGGACTCAACGGTTCGCCGCCTGTTAGTTGTTTCAAGAGGAAGAGAGAGACGCGGAAGAGAGAGAGAGAGAAATGAGAAAGGAGGGGAAGAGAAAGAGAGAGAAATGAGAGAGGAGGGGAAGAGAGAGGGAGATTCAGCCAGCCCAAATTAAGATAGAGAGAGAGATGGCAGAGAGAGAAAGATATTGCTGGAGAAAGAGAGAGATGAGAGGGAGAGAGAGAGATAAGAGATGCGAGAGAGAATTTTTTTAAAATTTTGTCAGCATTTAACGGCCACGTCAGCATTTAACGTGTCACATGGCCTTTTCTGTTAAGTCTAATTAATGGACATAAGCGGAGGACGAAAATGGCCGACGGAACAATCTTGCAAGGACTAAAGTGTCGATGAAAATCTTTGGAGGACTAAACTGTCACTGAACCTATCTTTCGAGAACCAAATAGAAGTTTTACTCTTATTTATAATATATTTCGACTTCAATCAATATACACCTTCTGTGTTCCCTTCACCAAAAGTTCATTTGAGCCATATAATAGTCAGAACCATCAGATTCAAAAGTTCCACTTTGCTTAAAATACTAAGTCTTGGACTTGTTTTTTCTATGTGTGTTCCCTTCACCAAACTCAAGGTTTAGATAAGAAATGTGTTGCCAATTCAAATCATGGAAATGTCAACTCTCAAGCCTTTCACTTGGTGTCTATATATAGGAACCATAAAGTTGCCTGAAGAAAACACACAAACAAATTGGTCTATNCGGTCTATCAAATTATCCAAATTGCACATTCTCATATATAGTCTCAGGTTTTCTTATCTTAGGTTTCTCTGAGTTCCACCTCAACATGAAGCTCTTTCTGTTCTCGCTAGCATTGGCTTTTGGTCT
>QAOA01000313.1:0-25953 GCA_003255065.1 Cercis canadensis
CTAGAAAATGTATCTAAACATTTTTAAAAAATTTTCTAACACCACAAGACGAAAGGTGGATAAAAATGGAAGTCAAAAATCAAATAAAAAATTTTAAAAAATTGAAAAAGTGATATAAACGATGGAATTTGGCCAAAATAGGGTGGGGCTCACTGCATAGCAGTGAGTTTTTCTTTCCAGGACGTTTTCCTTCAACTGAACAATTCTCAGGTTATTCTAGGCTAAAAAATTCGTACTAAATTTTCTGAAAAATTTGCCTAAAATCACCCGTTTTCACCAAAAACTACCAAGATAAAACAACAAAGGGGGTTTATGAAGGGTTAGCAGTAAAGTAAACTCCTAATATGATTGACCAAAACTAGAATAATCACCGGCAACGGCGCCAAAATTTGATGAGCTGCCGAGGCTCCTCAAATTACTTAAAGTTTAAGGTCGGTTCCTAAGCTATTTGCAGCAAAGGGCAGCCCTAAGTCGAACCTAAGGATTGTTCTATTTGGTGAATCATATTGAGAAGCATATAAACAGGGGGGTTGTGTTTGTTTCTGTGATTAACAAAAATTAATTGAAAGTGGTAGAGTTTTAGAGAAAGCAACCAATCCAAGTCTTAACTAATTCTGATTTTGATTCATCCTTAATTTCCAAGGATCCATTTAATTATTAATCATGTTCTTGGCCTTTAACAAGGATCCATTTAATTGTTAACCATGTTCTTGGCCTTTAAAACATTTCAAGAAGCCTCTCAATGTTCTATGGATGTCTACTGGTTAAGCAACCAGAATTCGGTTCAACAAGGGACTAAATGAATTAAGCAAACATTCAAGTCCAGTTTAACCTAAGTCCTGAATCCAGCCAAGGTAATTAATCCGTCCAAGCTTAGAACCATTAATTAACCATACAATCCTCTTTAATCACATGCAAACAGAATATGAACACATGAATAATCCAATCCGAATTAAGCAATTCAAACAGAATATTTCAGAGGATTGAAAGAACTTTGATTAACAACTAAAATGAAGAACAACAACTCATAATCTCAAAACCAATAATCAGAAAAGCAAAACCTGGATTGATATGATGGATTAGCCCTCCATGAACAAGAGGAGCTGAGTTCTTACAAAATATCTAAGAGAAGACTTAGAGACTAAGGAAAGACTAGAAAGCTGTCTAAAATATCTAAAAGAATAGCAAAACCTGGATTGATATGATGGATTAGCCCTCCATGAACGAGAGGAGCTGAGTTCTTACAAAATATCTAAGAGGAAACTTAGAGACTAAGGAAAGACTAGAAAGCTGTCTAAAATATCTAAAGACTTGATAATGAATTTCGGCTGCCCCTCTCTTGCTGATATAGACCTCCAATTTTACATGCACACCCAAATTGCCCTTAGGGCACACTTGTTCCCATGGGCCTTAGCTTCAATTGGGCTTTGGTTTGGGCCCATTTGGACTTGTCATGAGGAAGTTAGGCCCATTTAAGTGGCAGAAGGTGTCTGGAACCGTCAGCTAACTTGCACAGCAAATAAGACCATCTTCCACATAAAATATGGTGAACCGGTCTTCATATCAATTGAAGCTCTGTCTGTTAGCTTTCCAATGGTACCAGTTTCAGGTCCATATGACATCTACAACTCAAGTTATGACCCAAATACTGCATGTAGGTCAGGATCCTGCGACAGCATGTCTTCTCTGGCTTCCAGGCTGCATATGACCTTCTGAACGTCCGAATTAGCTTTGGAGCCCTGAAAGAAAGTTGTAGACAATTCTCTCAGCTTTCCAACAAGGTATGACTCGGAATTTTTGGACATCCAGAACTCAAGATATGCCTGAAACACAGAGACAGCATATAATGCCCAGTATTGCTGGAAATTGCAATTAAGCATAAATGGATCCTAAGTCATGAAATGAGGTCTAAGTCTATGCAATTCAGCCCAAAAGAGGTTTAAAAGACTAAGTATGAGGAATAACTATTGTATAAAAAATATGTTCATCAATTGTCTCTGGTTTAGCAACAAGATTCGAAATGAGAGAGAAGAGAAAAGGGCCCACCACCTCCCATTGACTTTGAAAGAAGAGAGCATGAAGCCCATCGGGGCCAGGGGCCTTTAGAGCACCCATGCTGAAAAGGGAGTTTCGGACTTCCTCGTAAGAAATAGAGCCATGCAACACTTGCAAGTCAAGGTGATCAATACGAGGAAAATAACCTGTTAAAGGAAAAGGAATAAACAAGCTATCATCGTGATAGAGTTCTCTGAAGAAGTTCACTGTCATAGTACAAAGCAAACCCTCATAAAAAACCCATCCTCCAGAGTCATCCTTTAGAGCGGCAATTTTGTTTCTTTGACGTCTCACTACAGTTGTACCATGGAAGAATTTAGTGTTCTTATCCCCAAACTGAACCCAATTGCATCTAGCTTTCTGGACCTAAATGAGCTCCTCTTCTTTCAGAACTAACTTAAGTTCTTTCCAAAGCTGGACTTGAAGATTCTCAAGGAAGATATTAGGCCCTAAACTGAGTTTATGATGGATACCCATCAATCTATTATATAAGTGTTGTTTTCTCCTGAAGATGTTACCAAAGACACCCCAATTCCAATCCGAAGCTTCCTTCGTAAAATGCTCGACAGTTTGCACCTAAGTGTCTATAGTGACCCAAGAACGAAGCACCATCTCAGAGAAATCCTCATGGAGAAGCCAAGCAGCCAAGAATTTGAATGGCTTCTTACCTCTGATAGTGCTAATACCATTGTCAAATCTAATCCAGAGGGGACTATGATCAGACTTAAAGTGTGGTAAATGAATAACAGCAGCATCCATGAAAGTCATACGCCACTCCATATTGTGAATCACTCTATCAAGTCTTTCTCTCACCCCCCGACGATGCCAAGTAAACTTAGGTCCTTGAAAATCCCCATTCATTAGTTCACAATCATCAAGACACTCATAAAAGGCTCTACAACTACCCATAGTAAGAGGAACACCCCCTAGCTTCTCGGAAGGATAGAGTAAAGAGTTAAAGTCTCCTGCCACACACCAAGGCCCCAAAACACTAGCATGAATCTTCCTTAGTTCTTGCCATAATGAGGCACGAAAGCTAGGAATAGGGCTACCATAAACCACCGTAAGCAACCAAGGAGCATTAGATTGAAAACTCACACGGAGATGAATGAGTTGCTTATGAGAAGAGAAGACCGAAACTGTCCACAGGGAAGAATCCCACATACACCAGATGCCACCTGAGAAGCCTTGAGCTTCCATACGAAAAGATGAGTCAAACCCAGAACTTCTAATAAAACCGTCAGCTTTTTTTCCACTAATGTGAGTTTCCATGAGAGCAACAAAAGATAAACAAAACTTGGGTATGAGGTCTTGAAACAATCTTCGAAAACCCCTACTACCCGCTCCCCTGCAGTTCTAAACCATTAAGTTTTGGTGTAAATCCATAACAACCAATATATAATAGAACCGAAACCAAAACTTGATCGGAACCAACCCCTCACTGGGTATTCATCAAGGACCCCTCCAGCTCATCTACACTGTCGCGAGTCTCTCTATCCGAAAGGCCAAATATACTTCCTACCACCTTCGACCCATGCATGTTAGATATTTTACGTCCTGTATGCAAACCCAGGTCAGGCGGTTTAGGTTGCTTTACTTCCCTCACTCTACTTTCACCTTCATCCGTAGGGCAAGGAGTAACAAGGTCGCTAGCAGTAGAAACTTGAACGAGGCGACTAAGTTTCGTTAAAGCTTTCTCCTTCGACTGAGGCGCTAAAGCTTTCAGGATTGCTTGGAAATAAGGATCTAGATAGTTAGCCCGAGAAGAAGTAGTCCTTTCTTTCTCTGCCAGTTTATTCAGAGCACCACCCATGCTTTCCTTTCCCATACTGCTAACCTTACTTACACCCCTATTTTTCACCTTAGATACCTCAGAATTAATTTTCTTGACATGACCCCCCTGGGCCCTACCTTTTTTAAAATGCCCATTTGCCGTGTAGCTAGCTTTAGCTCCATTTAAATATTTGCTAGCCCCAGTACGTGTAAGAAGGGATAGTTTCGAACTTGAGTTGCTTGGCCCCACGTGGCCTTCCTGCGTATTCCCCATATTGAAGTGATTGAAACCATGCAGAGAACCCGCCTGAATTGACTCTATTTGGTGCACCTCTTCTTCATGAGTTTTTGCTAGGGGATTGAAGCGAGACCCATCCTCCTTAACAGTGACATCAAGATTGTCTGTACCTCCCAATCCCGTAATTTCCTTCTCTGAAGTATTACTGACTTTTCTTGGGTTTCCTTGTCTACGTCTTTGGGTTTTTTGCACTAGCATCCATGACCCGAAAATGTGGGAAGAGTCCCCCAGGATTATCACTATTATGAATAGTATCCGTGGCCATGACTTCCTCTGTTCCGGTGACCTTATTCTCCCCCTGGTCATCGCTAGCAACTCTTTTAGGAACCAGTAAGGGGTGTCTCACCATGCAAGCCTCATTACGGTGTCCATAACGGCCACACTTAAAACACACCATGTGGAGGCTTTCATATTCAATGGAAATCTCTCTACCGTAGAGCTTGAACTTGGGAACTAAACTCTTACGCAAGTCGATCTCCACGCAAATACGCGCAAACTTTCCTTTAGATATTTGAGAAGTAAGAGTATCCACCCTGAGTGTCGTGCCTAGTAGCGAGCCCACACGCAACAGAAACTTTTCATTGTGAAATTCAATGGGTAATCCCGGTATATGTAACCACACTGCAAGTTTCTTCACTTGCATATCATTGGGATCAAAGAAGGGCTTCCACCTGTGAACAACCAAGTAATGATCCAAAATCAGCCAAAGATCCCCCGTAAGGGCAAACCTCAAGTCGCATGGGTCTGAGAATGTGACCAGAAAATGATCTTCATTGAGATCCACAACTCTCACCGTTCCATCTTTTTCCTACATCTTTTGGAGCCTGGAGGTCATGATGCGAAGACCTAGCCTTTTGCCTAGGAGTCGCACTATGAGGGATTGACGCCATGGCTTGCAGTAGTCTTCATGCTCCTCTACTGACACTTCGACAGTAGAACATGGGTTAAACTCGGAAGTCTCCCTATACGACTGGCTAGCTTCGTCGTCAGAATACAAACACTCTTCCTCTAGGCTAGCATTCCTCCAAGGGTTCTTGGAACACTTTGAGTTAGGACGCGTGCCCATTAGACGATCCTTATAGCTTCCCTGATCTGGTTGGTCCATTAAGGAGTCCACTTGCATGTTGGTTTTACTCGTACCCTGGTCCTCATGCACTACTTCCGCATCCTCATCCACCATAATAGCGTCCATCACCTTAATATCCACAACTCCATTGGACACTGTCCGCTTGTTTTCACCATCCTCATGGACCTCATGAAGGGTCCTGACCTCTCTAGTGTTCAACTGAGCTTCCTGCTCCATGCTCTTTACATTAACTCTGCCAAGCTCCCCTACTACCACCTTCGAAAGGATCAGGGAGGATTCAGGTTCTAAGTCACCTACCGTCTTGACTTTCTTACAGGAACGAGCAATCAGATCTTTTTCCTCTACCGAGGGTGGTGGAGGCGTGTTCTCAGTTTGCTTTTTCGTCATACTAAAGCTGCCGAGAATGTGACTGATAAATGCGACAGTAGGGTCTTTCAACTTTTACTAACATGAACTTGAGAAATCAATAGATAGCTTCTCAAACTGTACTTCCAATTAACATAAGAGGTCACGTTTGAGAGACTTCTTATTGATAGGTAGAGTCCACGTTTTCTATTATGAAGGAGGGCATAAGATTGTCCCACTGCTAAAGTCATCACCATTCTTTCATATATCCAAACCATGGAAATAGGCACTTTATACTGCCTTACATTAACAAAGTTGATACTCATGCATAAAGTAATTGCATATCCAGATGATTTGTATAATGTAACATCAAGATTACTAGTTTCTGGAGGTTGAGGCATGATCTTATGGAGGTTGCTTGGCAGCATTGGAATAAGGTTTTAAGCATTTTTCAAGAGCATGCTAATGCCTTGCTTTGGTTGGCCTTGGCTAGTGTATTAAATACTCAGGTTAGAAAAAGAAATAAAAATAAAAATAAAAATGAACAACCCTTATGTTTGGGTAACGGACCGGATTTGGACCGGAAAAAAAGTGACCCTGGCCCGCTCCATCCCCATTGCTAAAATGCCTAAACCTAACTAAAACCCTCTCAGCATCTCCACTCTCGTTCCTTTGCTCATTTCTATTCTGCTTCCACTTTCTGCAGTGCACAACCCTTTAACCTCCTCGATCACCTTCAATCTCTGGTATCTCAACGTCTCCTATGATCAAAATCCAGAAATAATGGATTTTGAAAGCTGCCCATTTGCTTTATTGATATGCTGAGAAATTTTCTTCGTCATTCCTGCCATGGCTGCACTATCGAGAAGCCTCCTCTCTCGTCTTCGTCTTCTCACAATCAATACAACGGCGACTGCTTCGTCGTCATTGCAGCACCAGTTCTTGAGGGGATTAAGCTCGGCATATGCTGAGGCTAGCGAGATCGAGCTCCCACCCGCTCGGGTTATTGAAGCAAAGTCAGGGGTGATGACCCCGAATTCTAAACGAACTGGGGTCATAGCGCTCAAGTGTGGAATGAGTGCACTTTGGGATAAATGGGGTGCTAGAGTTCCCATCACTATTCTTTGGGTCGATGACAATATTGTGTCTCAGGTTAAGACGCCAGAGAAGGAAGGCTTTTGTGCTCTCCAGGTGCGATCCTGTTACCATTGTCTATTCTCGATCTGCTATTGGTCTTGGTATCTAATTTCATCTGGGTTGTGTTTGATTTTTATTTAGAAATTTGTTGGGGTATGTTTAGAGCTTCAGCTATGACAATTTTAATATAGAGGAAGATTTCAATTTCTCTTTGGTACCCCAAAATCTGCAACTTCAACGATTTGTAGGTTGGTTGGATTTAACCCTGTTTTCTGGGTCACCAGATGGCGCTCGTTAGTTGAAATGTTTATTAATGAGTAATTAGCAGCTTTGATGACATTGCAAACTGCATTAAAATTTCCATCGAATACTTGTATCACTTGGTTTAGAAAGGTCTTGGATCTATAAGCTGTTGGACAAGAAGTTGGATAGTTGTGTGGTAGGCTTGTAGTTAAAATGCCATTTCTTTCATAATTTTTTCTGGATTACCTTAAAAGCTATTTTTCCTCACATCACCATTCAAATTATCCCCTTTCTAGTGTATTTCACCTGCAGTTCATTTGAGGCTATTAACATCAAGCATAAATTGGATTTCAGTTAGAGGAGTAAAATGTAGGTCCATCTTGCACTTGTTCATTTCCTTACCTTTTCATGCCGAGCAACTCTAACATTATGCTTAGATGCATATCTGTGTTTCTCTGATTCATGATGATTTTCTTTGGCAACAAATGGAGGGAAAAAAAACAGTAATTTATCATGGGTAAGTGTCTAGAGGAGTAAAATCAAGTTCCATCTTGCACTTGTTCATTTCCTTACGTTTTCATGCCCAGCAACTCAAACATTATGCTTAGATTTATATCTGTGTTTCTCTGTTTCATGATGACTTTCTTTGGCAACGAAAGCAAAAAAGCAGTAATTTATCATGGATAAGTGTCTATGTATCTAATGATAGACTTCTTTACTACTGTGTTGCTAGTTAGATTGGTTGTGGACAGAAGAAGGAAAAACATTTGACGAAGCCTGAAGTGGGTCATTTTAGAGCTCAAGGAGTTCCATTGATGAGGAAACTTAGAGAGTTTCCAGTGACAGAGGATGCACTTCTTCCAGTTGGTACATCAATCGGCGTTCGCCATTTTGTTCCTGGACAATATGTTGATGTCGCCGGAATCACAAGAGGAAAAGGTTTTCAGGTTATTTCCTTTTCCCTTCCTAGTAAATGTTGCTCATAAATTTTTTTTTGGTTGGAATTGTGTTTGTGTGTTGCATGCATGTGTGCTTTTATAGGTGTCTGCACATGTGTATAATTTATTCTCATATGGTGGAAGCTGGGTGCATCTTGTGTTTGGTAGGTTTGTTGAAGTCATTGGTAATGAAATTATATTTTGCAAAGGCCAATTAACTCTGTACAGCACAATTACCCAGAGGTGCAGCAATTATATTAGCACTCTGTATATTTGTCAGAAAGTTACAGGCAAGCGGTTAACAAAATGTGGTATGCTTTGTAGTGTAATTAGTCACTAGCATAGATGAAGTCGCTTAATCTTTAGTTGCCCAAAATTCTGATGATACAATAAGTTGCAAATTCAACTCTTATAGAGACATATGCTGCTTTAAATGAAACTATTCAGTTGTTCAAGGGTTGGTTTCCATCTTTTCTGGACAGCCATGTGTGCAGAGGATCATGTGCAATTCAGTCTCAATTTGTAACCACAGATTTCTCCTATCTGGTTTTTCACTTTACAGTACAGTTCATGTTAGTTTGCTTGAGCTCTCTCAAACTGAGGACACCCTTGTTTTACTGTAGGTTCTGTAGAAGGTGTTTTATAATGTTCTCTTCATATTTTTAATTTTTTATTATCAGCGATTAATTTAGTAAATTTATAATTCACATTTTTCGAGAGACATTGTTGTGTATGCCATTGGATCTTTCCTCTCTTTTGTGCTCAGTCCTTTCATGTGAGTAAAAAAGAGTATATAACTTCTGAAATCAATGTCACCTGATTTATGGATCTAAAATTCTCTTCACTTATTTTAGTGTCAAATTTTCACTATCTCCTTTATTTCCAGGGTGGGATGAAGAGACACGGATTTAAGGGAATGCCAGCATCTCACGGTGCATCACTATCACATCGAAGTCTTGGCTCCACAGGTCAAAGGGATGCTCCTGGAAGGGTAAGGAGGACACCTTTAGATTGGTATATATTTGTTGGTACACAATTTTCTGTATTTATGATGTTGAGATCCCATATTTTGGTTATTGACTAAGTTTATTGTGTTTAAATAATATTGCCTTCTGGTTGTTTCAGTAATAAATAATAATTTCTTTGTTATCCACCAGGTTTTTAAAGGTAAAAAGATGCCTGGGCGCATGGGTGGGAAGCAGAGAACAGTTAAAAATGTGTGGGTCTACAAAATAGATCCGGCAAGGAATTTGATGTGGGTACGAGGCCAGGTAGAATCTTTTTCCATGTTTATTATCCAAATATAAATTGTGAAATCGTAAGTGATTTGCAAAAACTATTTGATATACACAGAAGACAGTTGTGCCCAACTCCACTTGTAATTGTCATTCAGAGTACTACTATAGAATTTTCTATGTACAGGGCTAATTTTCTAGCAGAATGAGCCTTGCTTAGTAGAAAATTGGAACTTGTCTATAAGTAATCAAGGATGGATCGTTTAGGTCCTTGTTGAACAAACCTTTAAAATGAGTAGTATATGATAAGTGTGTTTGAAATAAGTGCTTCCACAAATTTGAATTGCTTTAACATACAGTTCATAGTATAAACTATTCTTGGCTCATTTCATAAGATAAAAGTTTGAGCTAATAAAAAGAAGGTAAAAGTAATTTATTTTGGTTCATCTGTTTTTATTAAACTATTGTAATTAGCAAGGCCTTTCTAAATAAAAGATCATGATGTCGAATAAGAACTTCTGATTAACAATAAGCTCATCTAAACACGGTATTAAGTATTGGATCCATCTCTTGTTAGGTGGTCAGTTTGCGACTTGATAATTCCCAATTTATTCCATGAGGTTACCATCCAAGAACGTGGAACTTGGGCTTTATCATGGTTGATTTCATATTTCTCATTCTGATTTTGTGATGTGCATAACAGGTTCCAGGATCTGAAGGTAACTTTGTTTTCATAAAAGATGCTGTCTATAAGAAACCCGACATATCCCTACTTCCTTTCCCGACTTACTTCGCCGCAGAAGATGAAGATACTGAAAATTTGGAACCTCTGGTTGCTGATCTTGGGGACGTGGACCCGTTTTTGGTTACAGATTAAGGGTCCCAGAGCACATCCATATAAAAGTTGATTCATTCATGTTAGGCTTACTTTGTTACGGTCATGTTCTTTTCTTTGAATATAGATGGCAAAATGTGATTTTTGAGGAGCCATCTGAGGATGAATCTGAGTTTTCTCTTGTTAGCTTTTTTGGTCAAAGGACTGCAGCTTCAGGGCATGTAACTTATTTGATTAATTTGATCTCAAAATTGATAGTGGGCAAACGTATGTGCTTTTGAACCTTAAAATAAGCGTAGAAACTTGCAATTAATGAAGAATTCATTTCTGAAAGCTTTTAGTAGTTGTAACATATGGATAAATCTGCAGAGCTTTCTTCCTTTTCTTTTGTTTGGGGTACGAGCTTATTCCATTTTGAGTGGAAGCTATGTTCTGGATGTGATGTTTTCTGGACCTCAGGTTTTCTACATGTCTTAAGTATTGCTTTCATATAAACTTATGGGAAAATCTGAGTTTAGCTAAATTGTTGCTTGTGAAACTCTGCTCCACAGGGAAAGGTGATAAACCCTTGTTATAATGTCATTTTGCATTCTTCTCCCTTGAGAACCGCCATCCATGTCAAATACATGAACATTGAAGCGTTTGGGTCATCTAAGAATATAGTACAATTTACTGTTAGAAAAAGAGGCTTTATAATTGATGGCATCTACTGATATTCATGGCTCTATTCTGGGCGTTAGTATCCCTCAGTTTTTAATACTGCTGGATAAGATTGTGTTTGGATACAAACTTAATTTACTCTCTCGTACACGTATGCTACACACCGCTATTTACTTAAAGCATGTACCATTATTTTGAATGAAACAAGGAAAAACGACTTCTGTAATTAAACAACTCCAAACAGTAGAAAATCAGAAAAACATTTTCCAGAGTTATTTTCCAAAAACCAAACGGACCATAAATTGTATAGCTTGAACCTATATAAATATTTTTAGGAGCTTATAAGAAGGGAAATATGTTGGAGAATTCTAGTTATTAAATGGTGCATTTAACAGAAAAAGAAAAACAAACCATAGATTTTATAGGTTGTGGACAAATTGAGTAGATTGGCAACTGCCCCAAAAAAATTTCAGAGATTCTATTGTATAGCTTAAACTCATAAATACTTTTGGGAGCTTATAAGAAGTCAAATGTGCTGGACAGTTCTAATTATTAATGGTGCATTAACAAGTAAAGAAAAGCAAACCATAAATTGCATAGCTATGGAAAAATTGAGTACTGAGTAGAGATTTGTTAGTCATTATGTGGTTTAATATTGCTTTTTATCATAATTTTTTGTGTGTACCTTTGACTATAATTCTTGATTCGAATACAAAACCCATAAATCTTAAAGACGACCTTAGTATCAATCATTTAGTTGTTTTTCCATCACCCACACTCCAACCCTAGTGATCACCTAGAAAATTCCATATTTCTCCAACTGCTCTCCAAATCAATGAATCCGCATTCTTGACTTCAATAGAATGATTCCAGTCAATATTTCTCCCATACTTTCCCCTAAGCACTTGCGCCCATAGCTCTTGATTATGAGTTTTGATGGACCAGCCTTGTTTCATAATACAAGCTTGGTTCATGGCCACCAGTTTTCTCAACCCCAGGCCCCCACAACATTTAGGCATGCACAATAAATTCCACTTAACAGTATGCAGTTTACGGGTGTGCTCATCGTGGCCCATATGAAATTGCGTTGCAGCTTTTCAACTTCAATACAAATTGACTTAGGAAGCAGACTAGACTGCATGGCATACGTAGGAAGAGCCCTTATAACAGACTTGGCAAGGGTTATCCGGCCAGCCATAGACAAGCAATTTGCTTTCCAACCAGCAAGACGTTGCCGGGCTCTATCCACCAGGTATTTGAATTCGTTTCTTTTGGCCCTACCCTGGGATATAGGCATCCCTAAATATTTTCTAAGGCTATTTGTCTCTGAGAACCCACAAGCAGCAGTAATGGCATTGCGAGTAACAGAGCACACATTCTTGGAAAAATAAATGTGAGTTTTAATTAGCGATGCTAACCTTCTGATCCGACATGTCACATAACTTCCCCAAGCCACCTCTAATCTGATTGATCTGGTTTATAGAGGCTTCTGCAAACAGAAGCAAGTCATCTGCAAACATGAGATGAGAAATGAGAGGTCGCCTTCTACCAGCATGCATAGGTTTCCATAAACCAGTTCTACAGCTTCAGAAATAATATGAGAGTTTGTCAATACATAGCACAAACAAATAGGGTGACATCGGATCACCTTGTCTAATACCCCCTGCTGGGGTGAAGCTCTCAAACTTTCCCCCATTCCAAAGTAAATTCATAGACATTGATTGAACACAATCCATGATAATTCTCCGAAGATTTATAGGCCAATTAATCTCATTCAGCACTTCATCAATAAAGCTCCACTTAAGTCTATCATAAGCTTTCTCCAAGTCTACTTTTATCGCCATAAAGCCCCTCCTGCCTCTAATTTTACTCATTGAATGCATAATCTCCTGAGCAATAATGATGTTATCTTGGATACAGCTCTTGGGAACAAAGCTTTCTTTTTTTTAATCACTAATAATATCATATTAATTAAATTAACACGAGCTTTATCAAGTATATAATTGGCTCATAACTCTTATTCATTATGAATTTTAACAATAGATAATACCATGCATGCATTTATCAATTTCATTTAGAAGCATTTCACTTCCTTCTAGACGACAAATATCAGCAATAAATATTGGAAAATGTTTAGAATTTTGTTACCAAAACTTATAATTATTCTTAATAAATATGTGATCTTATTATTTTGTTTTATCTAACAATGAATTTAAATTTTATCTAAATTTTAAAAAATATTTCTCTAGCTAAATATAATTACTCATTAATATTAACAATATTTTTTTTTTTAAAAAATAATCTTCCTTACTTTATAAAGAATTTTTAACAACATACAGTACAACAATATATCGATATATAAATAAATACTTTTACAAATTTTCATTAAAGTAGCGTCCCTCACCTTAAATTTTTATCAACCAAAAAAGTAATACAATTAAATAACTAAAAGACAACTAACAAGATTTCTTTTTAACACATGTAGCTATCAATTTCATCTAAAAGCATTTCAATTCCCTTCTAGAAGACAACAATTAGGAAGATTTCCTTTACATAATTTCCCTTTATTTTATTTTGAAAGTTTGTTACTTTGCTACGATCCTATAATTAGATTGATGCAGGTTGGATCTTAAGCTACGTGAAACTGAATTAGAGGATTCTTTGCCATTCTTCTCTCTCTCTCTCTCTCTGACTCACACCATATATATACACACACACTTTGCTTTTTGCACCCTCGTGGTTTAATTTGTTTTCCAAGCAAGACCCAAAAGTCGCTGTGCTTTTGCTTTTCTGTTTCTCAAACAGAACAGCATTCATGGATTGAGCATCAGTGTCTTGCCTTGATAATCAAAGATAAGGTTTCCAACCCAAGAAAGTTTGGAACTTTGGATCAAACAGGGAGCATGGCAAAAGAAACAGGAGCACCATCTTCGTCTAATCAAAATGAAGGAAGCAGGGGAAAGAAGAAAACAAGAGAAGATCAAAAAGTTCCCTTTTCCAAGCTCTTCACTTTCGCCGATCGTCTTGATGTAACATTGATGATTATTGGTACGCTTGGTGCCATGGCCAATGGTATGTCACAGCCTATGATGACACTCATTTTTGGGAGGCTCATCAACACTTTTGGTTCTACAGATCAATCTCATATTGTGGAAAAGGCTTCTAAGGTATGGAAGCTACAAATATTTTTCTTTTTGTTATTAGTTTAATTTTGTTGTTGTTCCTGTTTTCTGGGTTTGGTGGAATGGAGGCATTAATGAATGACATTCCAAAATGAGTGCCTTCTAAGAAATATTTAAGAAACGTTGTTGTTTCTTTGATGGTAGTTAAGGTGAACGGCCTTTTGATGCATTGCTTTTTGATGAAATGCCAGAAGGAAATTTTTGTTCTGTCACTCTTTTGAGTAGAATGCTAATTTTGGACTCCAACATTAAACTTTCTTGTCTCTTCTTTTTCTCATATGATGATTAATTTGTCCAACATTTCCTAAAGAATAAAGATTAAAGTGACAGAATCATTCTTAAAGGCAACGATGAATCTGTGTGTTTTCTTGACATTCCTTTTAAAACCAGATTTTGGACTTCATAAAGTGAATGAGTTGTACTTATCACAAGTGTTTGGTGCCTATCACAACAATTCTAGCATGTCTGTATCCTTCATGATCAGACAGATCAGTGTTAGTTTTTTTTTTTTTTTTGATAAAAAAATCAGCTGCTTATCATGAAAAATTTGGGAATAATATTACTTGGCTCAATTAATCTTCCAGTTAGAGGAGTGCTTTCACCACTTGCAGTTAACCTGTTTGAACATTGATGATTCTAATTTCACATTACTCACATGGGCATACTTACCTCGTTTGGTTGCATTTAGAGCCATTAGTTATGCATGTAGCTTTTTTTAATCAATATAGTTGGTTGATCTTTGAAGTTCATAAATTTTTAATAGCTAATTTTAAAATTATAAGAATAATTAAGAAAATTATTCTCTCCAAAAATGAAACCAGTAAACTCTCTTCTTAATGAAATTTAAAGCATAATTTAATATTGACAATGACAAATTCTGTCACCTTAGACGCACTACTTTACTCTAGATAATAAGATAGGCACCTCTTATAGCTCTTAATAAAAAATTTGGATTTTGACATTTGATTATATCCCTTTGAAAGTGAAGTTAAAGATTGAGATCAGAGTTACGTTTGTTATATATTAAAGATCAGCTTCCTGTTATATGCTAATCAACTCTTTTTCAGTTTTTTTTAATCATATGCCAGCGAGAAAAAGAGTTTTGGTCTTTTTTTACCCTTTATGTTTCTCATGTTGCTTACCTTCTAACTCTCTATCTCTTTATCTATTGTGTTTATTGTTTTTACTGTTTTTATATGGTCTGTCGTTTAGATACAGATATAAAAGCTTGGTTCTAGCTTAACATTGTTTCCTATTTCTTTATGTTATGCAGTAGATTTGTAGAAAATAAATACATGTGACCCAAACTAATTAATGTCTGGCACTTTGAATTTCAGGTTGCACTAGAATTCGTTTACCTGGCCTTTGCTTCTGGCTTTGCTTCATTGCTACGTAAGATCATGAATGCTTTTTTTTTTTCTGTGTTAGAGGCCGTAGAAATATACTCTGTTTCTTACATCTTCTGAAATTATTCTAGCTTGAAGTAGCATATCATTTCCACGTAAGATCACACATGGTTTTTTCTGTGTTAGAGTAATTTAGTGTGTTTCTTTCATATTTTGAAGTTATTCTAGCCATAAGTACCATATCAAGAAACTCATGCATAAAGTAATTACATATCCAGATGATTTGTATGCTGTAATATTAAGATTACTAGTTGCTGGAGATTGAGGCATGATCTTATGGAGGTTGCTTGGCAGCTTTGGAATCAGAGTTTTAGCATTTTTCAAGAGCAATGGGTTTGCCCTTCTTCCTTGGATTAGTTTTTATCTATTCTGGCTTTGCTTCATTATTTGTAATGGCTTGCCTTGATTTAGAATTACTATATGGTTCAGATGGTGCCTATTCTTTTTCTGTTTATATTTCTTCTTGCTCCTTCTTATCGTCGATGATTGCAGCATGCTGAGTTTCATTTTGTTCTATGCTGCAGAGGTATCATGTTGGATGGTCACGGGAGAAAGACAGGCCACACGGATCCGTGGCTTGTACTTGAAAACAATATTAAGACAGGATATTGCCTTCTTCGATGTCGAAACAACAACAGGAGAGGTGATTGGAAGGATGTCTGGCGACACCATTCTCATTCAGGATGCCATGGGAGAAAAGGTGAGCTCCTTTCTTGTATGACAAGCATGATATGATGATTACAAACAAAATGAAGTGTCTGTTGTTCCTTTTGGTATCTTTCTTTCCACCATATTCCTCGTTCTTCTGGCTTTATCAAAAATATGGATTAGTTCTATCATGGAGCAGAACTTATAAGAAATTTATGACAGGTTGGGAAGTTTATACAACTTGTTTCAACTTTTGTTGGTGGCTTCGTGGTTGCCTTCACAAAAGGATGGCTACTCTCTCTAGTATTGCTTTCCTGTGTTCCTTGCGTTGTCATTTCTGGTGGAATCATGGCAATGATGATGTCAAAAATGTCAAGCCGGGGCCAAATTGCTTATGCTGAAGCAGGAAATGTTGTGGAACAAACAGTTGGAGCCATTAGAACAGTAAGGCGCAGAAATTTATCAATTGTAGACAAATTTGCTTGAGTTTCTTGAAGGTACTATAGCCCTTGACTTTTCTGATATTGAACCAGGTTGCATCTTTCACTGGGGAGAAGCAAGCAATAGAAAAGTACAATAGCAAGTTGAGAGTTGCTTATGGTACAACAGTTCATTCAGGAATGGCCTCGGGGTTAGGACTTGGAGTTGTTTTGTTAATCATCTTCTCAACCTATGGACTTGCCATGTGGTATGGATCCAAACTGATCATTCAGAAAGGATATAATGGTGGAGATGTCATCAATATTATCATGGCTCTTATGACTGGTGGAATGTAAGTGACACATGGCAATTTTAGGCATAAATCATAATGGTTATTCTATTTATATTTGAATATGATAACTACATATTTTATACGTGATAATGACATATATGAACAAAATAATCAAATGATCTTTTTAGCCAATGACCCAAAACTCTACCTACGTATCATACTCAACATGCTTTGATTATGAAACACAACCTGATTAGATTAGTTTTCTTGCATCTCTTGCCCTTTCAACTAGGTCACTCGGTCAGGCATCCCCAAGTATGAATGCATTTTCGTCAGGCCAAGCTGCAGCATACAAGATGTTTGAGACAATTAAACGAAAACCCAAAATTGATGCCTATGATACTAATGGGGTTGTCTTGGAAGACATAAAGGGTGAAATTGAACTCAAAGATGTTCATTTCAAATACCCTGCCAGGCCAGATGCGCAGATCTTTGCTGGGTTCTCGTTATATGTTCCAAGTGGCACAACTGCTGCTTTAGTGGGTCAAAGTGGAAGTGGAAAGTCAACAGTAATCAGTTTATTGGAAAGATTCTATGATCCTGACGCTGGTGATGTACTTATAGATGGTGTAAATTTAAAGAGTTTCCGACTTAGATGGATAAGAGAAAAGATTGGACTTGTTAGCCAGGAACCTATGTTATTTACAACAACTATCAGAGAGAACATAGCTTATGGGAAAGAAAATGCAACTGATGATGAGATAACAACAGCAACAAAGCTTGCCAATGCTGCAAAATTCATTGACAAGCTGCCTCAGGTATATCAAATTCTTTTACTTTGGGTAACAAATACACAATCCTGTCAAGTAGAAGCAAAACTAAGACTAGAGGAAATGAGGAATTTAATTCTAACATTTCCCTTGTTTGGGAGTTCCCTTAAAAGTGGAATAGAAATGAAGGGTTTGGAGCAAACCCCTTAGAACCCCTACAACCAAATCCCTCCGATGCTCATTTTTCTAGTTCCACCAACCCCTGCAGTATGTTTATTTTGTTACTTCTCAGATTGATTTTAATTGTTAGAACTGTTGTATTCTATGTACAGGGCCTTGACACAATGGTAGGAGAGCATGGAACCCAACTTTCTGGCGGGCAAAAGCAAAGAATTGCTATTGCAAGAGCAATTCTAAAGAACCCCAAAATCCTTCTCCTTGATGAAGCAACAAGTGCATTGGATGCTGAATCTGAACGTATTGTTCAAGATGCATTAGTAAATGTTATGGTAAACAGGACCACTGTAGTTGTTGCACATCGTTTGACAACTATTAGAAATGCTGACACCATAGCAGTGGTGCAACAGGGGAAAATTGTGGAAAAAGGTCATATGCTTGAACCAGCTGTTTGAATTTTATATTATCAATACTTCCGCAACATTTCTTTTTCATGTCAAGTCAGTAAATCCTATCTAAGAAAACCCATTGGAAATAGAGAGATGATAGAAACAACTGGAAAACAAATCAAGGTTATTAATGAGTATTTATAAGTGCTGGGAGAGATGTCATCTCTTGCCTCTTGCATATCTTTATAGCAACTAGTCAAGAGCAATATGGAAATTGATAGTTACAATGCTTGCGCTACAAGCATATAGTTTATCTTATTTTACTTGTACACTTACTTTTTATTTCATGTCATACTATTCTATTGACATTAAAAAATGGACCAAAGTACAAGAGAAGACCACCCAAAAATTCCTTTGTAACATAGTAGGCACTAGACATCATTTCTGCAGCATTTGAAATAATGTGTCCACTTTGTCTTCTTTCCTTTAGACAGTCTCTGTAGTACTAGGAATAACAGTTCACTTGGTCTCTGCAGGAACTCATGATGAGTTAATCAAGCATCCAGATGGGGCTTATTCTCAGCTTGTTCGTCTACAAGAAGGAGCTAAAGAAGCAGAAGGTAGCCGTCCCTCTGAAACAGATAGGGCTGGTTTTAATATACATGGAACCATGGATAGTTCTGGGAAGCAGAGATCAACCGGAATGAAATCACCAAGTGGAGGTTCATCGAGCTCTTTTTCACTTAGTCTTGGTCTTCCTAATCCAGCTGATCTATATAATTCTGGAGAAGAAGATGCTGAAAATCATGAAGAAAATAAAGTTAGTGAAGTTAAGAGCCAAAACGTTTCCATTAAACGTTTGGCCTACCTTAACAAGCCTGAGGTTCCAGTCTTACTGCTTGGATCCATTGCTGCAGCAATACATGGTGTTATTCTTCCCATATTTGGCCTCTTACTTTCAACAGCCATTAGAGTGTTTTATGAACCTCCAGCACAGCTAAAGAAGGATTCTAAGATGTGGGCCCTCCGATATGTGGGTTTGGGTGTTATTACTCTGGTGGCTATACCAGTGCAGAATTACTTCTTTGGGATTGCAGGAGGAAAATTAATAGAACGAATCCGTTCATTGACATTTGAGAAAATTGTGCATCAAGAAATTAGTTGGTTTGATGATACTGCAAATTCAAGGTGTGTTATACGAAATCAGAAAAAGAAAAAAAAATGATCAATTTTCTTTCTTTCTTTCTTTTTTGATGATAAGGATATGAATTATTATGTGTTCAATAATTCTAGTAAAAAACTCAAAGATTTGTATAATCTTCCAGTGGTGCAGTTGGTGCAAGATTATCTACTGATGCTTCAACAGTTAGAGGTCTTGTTGGTGACACCTTGGCCCTCATTGTCCAGAACATAGCAACAGTGACAGCAGGTCTAATTATAGCATTCACAGCTAATTGGATACTTGCTTTAATAGTTCTGGCTCTGTCACCCTTGATATGTATGCAAGGGTTCCTTCAGACGAAGTTTTTAAAAGGTTTCAGTGCAGATGCCAAGGTTAGCCTTACTTTCAGTGATGTTGATTCCATGAAGAGGATTATGTATTTTTGGTATGCTATAATACTAAGGATTTCTTATCTTTTCTAGACGATGTATGAAGAAGCCAGTCAAGTTGCAAATGATGCTGTTGGTAGCATCAGAACCGTTGCTTCATTTTGTTCTGAACGGAAGGTGATGGATATGTACCAAAAGAAATGTGATGGGCCACAGAAACAAGGTGTCCGGTTGGGGATTGTTAGTGGTGCAGGTTTTGGTTTCTCTTTCTTCGCTCTATACTGTGTAAATGCTTTGTGTTTCTACATAGGATCCATTCTTGTGAAAAAAGGGAAAGCAGATTTTAAAGAGGTTTTCCAGGTACAATCACCTTTGGACTGTCCACCTGCATTTGATGTTGACTTTTAACAATCTGGTACTAACCATAGATTGTATGCAGGTTTTCTTTGCTGTAACAATTTCAGCAATTGGGGTTTCCCAGACTAGTGCCTTGGCCCCAGATACAAACAAGGCCAAGGATTCAGCAGCCTCCATATTTGCAATTCTTGACAGCAGACCTAAAATTGACTCTAGCAGCAATGAGGGTATAACGCGAGAAAACATAACTGGTGTTCTTCAATTGGAGCAGGTCAGCTTCAAATATCCAACAAGGCCTGATATTGAGATTTTCAAAGATTTGTGCCTAAGCATCCCCGCCGGAAAGGTATTCCTTAGTATTCTGCTAAGGTTTTAGGTAAAATGAACCAATACACAGAATTTTCTATGATGTAATTAGATTTGCTATCTTTCTGCAGACTGTTGCATTGGTTGGAGAAAGTGGTAGCGGAAAATCAACAGTTATCAGCCTTGTGGAGAGATTTTATGATCCTGATTCTGGACGTGTACTACTAGATGGAGTGGATATCAAAAATTTCAAACTAAGCTGGCTGAGGCAGCAAATGGGGTTGGTTGGTCAAGAACCTATTCTTTTCAATGAAACAATCCGTGCTAACATAGCTTATGGCAAACGGGAAGGTGCTACAGAGGAAGAGATAGTTGCAGCAGCTAGAGCATCCAATTGCCACAACTTCATTTCTTCTCTTCCAAATGGTTATGACACCCCTGTAGGGGAAAGAGGCACACAATTGTCAGGAGGGCAAAAGCAGCGGATAGCCATCGCAAGAGCCATCCTGAAAAACCCAAAAATACTTTTGCTTGATGAAGCAACCAGTGCATTAGATGCAGAATCAGAACGAATAGTTCAAGAGGCTCTAGACACAGTAATGGTGAACAGAACAACCATTGTAGTAGCTCATCGTCTTACAACAATTAAAGGGGCTGACATTATAGCAGTAGTCAAGAATGGGGTGATTGCTGAGAAAGGAAGACATGATGCATTGATGAAGATCACTGATGGAGCTTATGCTTCACTAGTAGCCCTCCACATGAGTGCATCATAAGGAGTAAAAGAGACAAGAAGAGACCCACGTTTAAGTGCTATGTATTCTTCAGGTTTCATTTTTGTGCTGCTAAAAGAGGAATAGGTGGCCAGTGCAATGTGCGTGATCTGAATAAGCTCAAATTTACATCAAGTGTAAGGCACCTTCTTGGTCTAGGCATAGAAACATTGATACTATATTTTGTTGTTGTTATTATTATTATCAATGTTTGTTGATTCTTCAGTTGGATGATGTTACCAATTTGTCTAGAATAAGAAATCATTTGAACCATATTTAACTAGAAAAAACATAGAGATAGCAGTGGTGCGGGTAGCAAACTCAACCATCCTTTAACAAAGGTAGCAAAAACAGATAGCACCAATGCAATCTCAAATTTGAATACGTATGTCAGCCTTGAGAAACGATGGAGTACGTATTAATTACCCATCGGGCTACAGCTTCTTCTTCTTCTTTTTTTCTTTTTTCCTTTTTTTGGGCTGATTACATATGGTAGCACTTCCTAGCCCCCATTTGTTTTTTTTTCTTTTTTTCCCTAATCAATACAAGTTTAACCAGATATGGAAAACCAAGGCAATGACTACCAGCAAATATGAGTAGACTCTAGTAAACTGCACCAGCCAACCTACTAGAAGGAATTTTCTGGCATTTCTAAAAAATAATAGCAATAATTAAAATAAAACCCTCAAAAATTAACGGACAGCTGTTCTCACTTCAGCCTCAATTTCACTGAGTATAGCCGCATCTATTAAATGAAATAATAAAGTCTTATCTCCTTCATCATATAAAATCATAAGCACAATGTTTAAGAACAAGCTCCAAACAATTACATGCTCAAATTTATATGATAATAATCAAGTTTTAACATACCATAGCAACAAGTCTTTGAAATGTCAGTCTTTGCTGTTGTGCTTCAACAGCAGCCAATGCAGCTGTAGCTTCTTGAGCTTAATAGCTTCGTTAACGACACCCTCATCATCTTCAACACCTTTAATGGAAGGATTAGCACCAATGTCTACACCAATTGCTCCTTTAGCAACCACCACTACAGCAAGTCAAAAAGAAATTGTCTTCAACTTGCTGCCGACCATATGAATAATAGGAGCACCCACAGAGAAATGTTCTAAAGCTTTTAAAAACATCACAACATTTAGGTGATAATATAAGAAGTCAACACTCTTCCATGACTCCATTGAGTCAACCAAGTCAAAAGTTATTGATGCAACTGTCTCAGGTTTTGATTCTAGTAAAATCAAAAATTATAGGAGTAGTATTGCACTCTCAGGTCAAAATGCTACACAACTATGTTTTTGTGCACTATCGCCAATAGTCTTTACATGAGCAATTTCCACCCTCAAAACAATGGAACCGATTTGAATCCCTCACTATTATTTTCCTTTGAACAATCTTCGAAATATACTTGATGTATCTCCAACTAGGAACACATGTACTTGTCTTTTAATCTCAATCCAGCTTTTACCTGCCTTTTTCACTATTCCTCTATTGTCCATAACCTTTCTAACTACCAGCAGTAGCATAAATATTGGCCAGAGTGATGTAGGTAGCTGGGTTCTCTGGCTCTATCTGAAATAATGCTTTTGCTGATCATTGTGCCAGTTCAAGGTTCCCATGTATTCTACATCCTCCAAGTAAGGATGCCCAAAGGAATTTATCAAACTTTATGGGCATTTTATCTATGATACTCTCGGCCTCCTTGAACCGGCCAGATCATGCCAATAAATCAATAACACAAGCATAATGATCTGCTGTATGCATAAATCCATGCTTCTCCTTCATTGAATAGAAATGTTCTAGTCCTTTATCCACCAATCCAGCATGAGTGCAAGCAGAAAGAATCCCGACAAAGGTAATTTGATCAGGCTGAGTACCAGATTTAAGTATTAATTCGAAGAAATGAAGGGCCTTGTCTGGTTGACCGTTCTGAGCATACCCAACTCTTAAAGAAGTCCATGAAATCAAATCGGGCCGAGGCATCTGGTTGAATATCTTTCTTGCATTCTCTCTGTTCCCACATTTTGAGTACAAATGAACAAGGGTACTTATCGCAAATGAGTAGGGATCATATCCTACTCGAGTCCTGTACCCATGAACCTCCTTACCAAGGTCTTCAGCAGCATGATCAGCGCAGGCATTTAATACTCCAGCAAATGTATACTCATTAGGTCTAACACCTGACCCCATCAAACCTCTGAATAGTGCAACACCCTCTTCCCTCCTTCCATCTTCAAAGTATCTATATATCATGGCCGTCCATGAAACTACATCTCTGTCCACCATCTGATCAAGAATGCCCCTAGCTTCCTCTAAACTCCGACACTTCCCATACATATCCATAAAAGCACTCCAAACCACGTTGTCCGAGTCCAACCCAGTTCGTATAATGTAACCATGAATTTCCTTCCCAAATCGCAAACACGGAATTGCAGCAGAAGCAGCCAATACACTTGACAACGTAAATTCATTTAATTTCGAATTCTGACGTTCTTGCATCATTCTGAACAACTCATAGCTTCTTTAGGTCTGTCATGCCAAACATAACCCGATATCACAGTAGTCCAAGAAAAATTATCTCTTTCCGGCTTTTCATCAAACAATTTCCTAGCTTTCTCAAGCTACCCCACTTTAACATACCTATCATAGTATTCCAAGAACACAAATCTCTGTTACCCATTTCATATCTGGGCATCAACAAGACTTCCACATTTCAAATACATATCAAGCAAACGATTAGAAATGAATACCCCAGGCACAAAGTTGGAAGCTTTGGTGTGGGCATGGACCCTTCTACCCTCTTCAAGAGCTCGATGCTGAAGACAAACTTGAATGAGAGTTGAGTATACTGGAGCAGAGGGTCGATCAATGTGATCGAGCAATTGAACTGCTTCTTTTACACGCTTTTGTTCACATAAAATATCAATAGCCTCTTTGAATTTTTTCTCCTCGCAAAGTCTGGTGATGATAGAATCTTTGGCATTGGATTTTAAGAAAGTGTTCCGTGAACTGGGTTTGTCAGAGCGGAATTGAGAGGAAAACGATAATGTTCGCCGGGAATATAGCAAAGATTTCATTGTACGAGGATAGTCGCAGAAGACAAGAAGTTACATTGTTTTTCATATGAACCAAACCGATCAGATCAAGTCCTTTTACCGAACCGAACCGACCAAGTTAATTTCCCAAAATTGTGAGCAGACCAACCAAATTTAAGTGAGCTTGTCCTAATTCTTAAACCTTAAACTTGGGCTTTGCTCGAGCTAAAATCCTTGCTCAAGCTTGACTTGTTTAATATTCAAGCAAGCCCAAGTCTCTCACTAATAGATATATGTAGTGGTCTACTATTTTAAGCCCATTATACTTAAAGGCCCAATAGCCTAATGGGTCATTTAATTGGAAATCCGATAAGCTTTGACTTAACCCATCTCAAATCCCCAATAAACCGCCATACTCCTGATTCTCCATTTCTTATAAATAGCCCCCATAACGAAGGTAAGGGCGTCTTCAAAAATTCCAAGAACTTAATTCATATTATCAAGCTCATATTAAACTAATTTGATCGTTGGAGTCCGAAAATTCAAATTTGGTCCAGTCTATTTATTTTAGGTTAGCTCGGATCCACCCGACTTGGAAGATCACCCGACCTCTATGGTATAACCAACCTAAAACTCAGGCATCGACAATATATAATATGAGGATGCACATGTTGTTATACATATCAAGTTTATATGCATGTCCACTTTTATATTTTATTAATGAAACTAGATTATCAAAATCTATAGACACTTTAGAATGCATAGGTGTTTTAAGTCCAAAAATTAAAATTACATTTGATTAAGTATTATAGGCATAATTTATGTATATATAATCGAGCTACTCGCGAGCTTCACAAGTGGCTGAGGTTATGTCACCTTAGCTTTGCACCAGTGCACATTATAGAAAATGTCTATTGTATAGACCTTCGTGCAAATCCATGCATGTGTTATTTGTGCAAATCCATGCATGTGTTATTTGTGCAAATCCATGCATGTGTTATTTATACACAATCAATTTATGAACTTAAAAGAATTCCAGGGATGATATAATTTCTCATCAAATTCGATTAGAATATAATTTAATAAATTAAATTAACAAGTGATATACTTCGAATACAAATGTCAAACTCAAATACCAGCCATCTACCTATTACCTAATGATAAGCATTACCACAAACATGACTACATTTTGACTCTTCAAATGAATGTTGACAAATAAACATGTATTTAAATCAGTTAAAAAACTGCACTGCACAATGTATGTCAACCTTGAGAAAGAATGGAATTCATATTAATTATACAACAGTTTTTTTTTGTTTTTGGCTGACTACAATATGGTAACACTCCCTAGCCCCCACTCATTTTTGTCCCCTCTAATCAACGCTGAGTTTATCCAGATATGGAAAACTGAGGCAGTGAAAAGCACAAAACATGAGTAAAACCTAGTAAACTTCACCAGCAAAGTTACTAGAAGGAAGTCTCTGGCGTTTCTCCACAAACGCAGAAGGAAACCACCCTGCTCTACCATTGCATTCTCCTTCTGCCCATCCTGTTGAGGTTACCTGGGTAATCATTTAGAGCTTTGGTAAACATTGAGACTCAGAGAGAGATAGAGAAAATGAGAGACAAAATCCAACTAGTCAAACAAATTTACCACCTCATTAGGGTGATTATGAGCAACAATTTGCAACAAGACATGAAATAGAATATGCACTAGTTCATACTAAAATCCCACAACAAGCCAGTGGATATGCTTAATTTTTCTTGAAGAACTTTCTATAACTGCACTATTATTGGCCTTGGACTATAAAAAGAGGATCGCTATTAAAATGTGAATCCAGTGTGGATAACAGATCTTCCTATGTTATGCTATTCAATTCTCGCCAATGAATCAATTTTATAGCTCAGATATATTTATTCATGATATTGATCTGATTTGATATCATCAAGATGTAATTTATCCCATTGAATTTACCGACAAAAGATTTATCATCTCTATGGGATTAAATGGTGGATTATATAGTTTTTT
>QAOA01000313.1:26317-64196 GCA_003255065.1 Cercis canadensis
GTTTGGCCATCTGTTTGAGGGTGGTAAGCTGTGCTAGTGTGGAGCTGCGTCCCTTGTAGGCGGAAGAATTCTTTCCAAAACTTGGATAAAAAGATGGGGTCACGGTCACTGACGATTGTTTGCGGCATGCCATGTAATTTGGCCACACCATTGATAAATAGCTCTGCCACCATTTTGGCATTAAATGGGTGTGCTAAGGCCAGGAAGTGGGCATACTTACTGAGTCTGTCTACCACCACCATAATCACGTTCTTTCCTGAGGATATGGGCAAGCCTTCCACGAAATCCATGGAGATATCATCCCACACGCGTTCCGGGATGGGTAGTGGTTGCAGCAATCCTGCTGGGCTCTGCGATAGGTTCTTATTGCGTTGGCAAGTATCGCATGCAGCTACCCAACGCTTGACGGTGGTCCGTTGTCCTTCCCAGTAGAAGTCGCGCTTCACCCTCTGGTATGTTTTCAATTCGCCTGCATGTCCTCCTATCTTTGAGCCATGGTACTCTGCTAGAACCTGAGTTATGAGTTTACTGGTTGGAGGTAAGACTAGACAGCCTTGGTAGAGTAATAGACCATTTTTTTGCGTGAACCCAGTGTCACTACAGTCGCCGTCTTGAAGTTGCTGGTGTAACCCTGTCAAGTATGGGTCTTGTGTATTGGCTTCTTGCAGCTCCTGTAAGATTGCAAATTGCGGGTATGTAATAGCCAATATACTTGGGGGGTCTGGGTGGCGTGACAAGGCGTCGGCGGAATCATTTTCTTTTCCTGGTCTGTACTGCACTTTATAGTCGTACCCCAGTAGCTTAGCTACCCACTTTTGTTGTTCAGGTGTTGTGATCTTTTGTTCTAGCAAGTATTTAAGACTCCTTTGATCGGTAAGAACGATGAAGTGTTGCCCGAACAGATAGGGACGCCATATACGAATTGCCTCTAACACTGCCATCATTTCTTTGACATATGTTGACTTGCTTCTAGATGCCACACCCAAGGCCTTGCTTAGGAATGCCACTGGCTTTCCTTCTTGTGATAACACAGCCCCCATCCCATGGTCGCTTGCATCAATTTCGACAGTAAAGGTTTTGGTGAAATCGGGCATGGCTAAGACTGGTGCACTACACATTAAGCTTTTAAGATGTACAAAGGCTTCCTGGGCTTCTTCTCCCCATTCGAACCCGCCCTTCTTGAGTAGTTTGGTTAGCGGAGCTGCTACCCATCCGTAGTGCCGGATGAACTTTCGATAGTATCCCGTAAGACCAAGAAATCCTCGCAGCTCGGTGACCGTTCGTGGGCAAGGCCATGCATGGATGGCTTCTATTTTCTCTGGGTCCACCATGACGCCATTATGTTTGATAATATGGCCTAAGTAATCCACCTCCTTTGGCCCAAACCTACATTTAGAGAGCTTAGCATAGAATTGGTGTCGTTCTAGTGTTTGTAAGACAAGCTCAAGATGGTTAATATGAGTCTCCCAAGTGGTACTATAGACTAATATGTCATCAAAGAAAATAAGGACAAACTTGCGTAAATCATGTGCAAATATGGAGTTCATAGCAGATTGGAATGTGGCAGGTGCGTTACACAAGCCAAATGGCATGACTAGGTATTCGTAGTGCCCATGATGTGTTCGAAATGTTGTCTTATGTGTATCCCCGGCTTGCACCCGTATTTGGTGGTACCCAGATCGTAGATCAAGCTTGGAGAAGTACTGTGCCCCATGCAGTTCGTCTAACATGTCTTCCACTGTTGGGATGGGGAATCGGTCCTTGATAGTGACCTCGTTAAGGGCTCTATAATCAGTACAAAAGCGCCAACTCCCATCCTTCTTTCGAACCAAGAGCACTGGGGATGAATATGGGCTAGTGCTCAGTTGAACTATTCTGTTGGCGATCATCTCTGAGACTTGTCTTTCGATCTCATTTTTCTGGTGATATGAGTAACGGTAGGGGCGGACATTGACTGGTTGTGTTCCCTCTTTGAGTGGGATTTGGTGGTCAAACCCACGAGATGGTGGCAACTGTTTGGGTTCCATAAATACTGCTGCATACTTTTGAAGTATTGCCCCGAGCTCCGGTGCTAGTTCTCCCTCAGTGTGTTCTATTGTGGTGGTTACTTCAGGCATGGTTAGCTGTGTGTGTAAGGCAAAGAGTGCACTAATGTGTGTCCGCTGCTTCATAATGCCATGAATAGTTTCTGTGTGTACTGCTTGTTTGGTCTGCCCTGTGATCTGATGTCGCTGCCCTTGGTCCATGAATTCCATGGTGAGTTTTCCCCAGTCACAGAGAGTAGGCCCAAGTGCTCCGAGCCATTGAATTCCTAGTACTGCATCCATACCTGCTAGTGGTAACACATATAGGCTAGTAGTGAATGAATAACCTTGTATTTGGATGTGTACCTTGTCGCATTTGCCCTCGCATTGTACCAATGTTCCATTTGCTACCGAGACATTAAAGGTGGTGGGTGTAGTCACTGGTAACCGTAGGGACTCTGCCTTGCGTTGGCTAATGAAGTTGTGTGTTGACCCGCTGTCAATTAAGACAGATAAGGGCTGTTCTAGGATGTAGCCAGTAACCTTAAGAGTTTGTGGGTTAGTCCATCCCGATAGAGCGTGTAAGGAGATTTCTATCTCTGCAGTTTCGTCCTGGTCCTCTTCTTCCGTTGCAAGGGGTTCATGGGCGTCGAGCATGAGGAGCTGTGGTTTTTTACACCTGTGACCCACGGTGAATCGTTCGTCATAGTTAAAACATAAGCCTTTCTCTCGTCGCTGCTGCATCTCAGCCCACGTGAGCTTCTTTACCCCTGGTGGTATTTTCCTTTCTGTCAAGGTGCTGGTTGTCTCATGCCCACGTTCGGTAGCACGCTCGCTAATGCGCATTGGCCTGGTTCGTCGAGCATGCAAGTCGTCTCGCATTCGGGCATAGTCCACTGCCTCACGCAGTGTTTTGGGTCTTTGTATTCTCACTTCACCAGCAAGTTCTTCCTTTAGTCCTCCCACGAAAGCTCCAACCAAAGCTTTCTGGGGCCAATCTTGTACTCGGTTAGCTAGTCGCTCGAACTCTCGTAGGTAGTTACGTAAGGGCCCAGTGTGTTTAATCTGTGTGAGTGCTTCATCAAAGTCTTCAAACCCTGTGGGGCCAAATCGAGTGATTAGTTCTCGTTCAAACACTTCCCATGTCACAATCACGTTTTCTGCTGCGTACGTGTGTTGCACCCACTGTAACCATTGGTTAGCTTCTCCTTCCATGTGAAAGGAAGCCAAAGGAACTCGTTGATCATCTAGGGTTCCTTGGTATTGAAAGAACTGGCGTACCCGATGCAACCACTCCATTGGGTCTATGCCCGCATAGCGGGGAAAATCCATCTTGATGTAGCGTGGTAGTGCATGGTTGTTCTCCGTCGTCTTACGCCGGTGAGCTACTTTGGATGACTCGTCCTCCATCTTCCCTAGCTGTGTGTGGCCGAGTAACTTGGCCAACGTGTCTTTCACTTCTCTAAATTGGTTGTTAACTTCCTTGAACTGATTGTTCATGGAAACTACCACTCCTTGCATTCCCTCATCTATTCCCTGGACCTTTTCCATCAAGCCTGCAACCTCCCCTTCCAAACGCTCAAGTCGTTCCTTTTGGGTTGCCATTTGGCTCTGATACCAAATGATACAACTCCAGTACCGAAACTATTGTTTATTGATGATTTTCCTCAATAGCTATGTGTTGGGTTTTATAGGCCGTAGCCTTTACAGGGAGCTAGTGTCCTTTAATAGATAACTATTCATTAGATAACTCATATACTAGATAACTACTCTACTGTTACTGATACCTATCTATTATTATAAATTTATAATGCAACTCTACTTAGACTCCTACTAGACTAGATAACTATTGCCCGTATAACTCTTTATTCTATTGGTACTTCTTCAGTCAAACCAGAACTCTTACTGCCATAAACCAGAAACATCCCACGTGCATGTGCCATGCACCCTCATGCATTACTGCATGTAACGTGGGTTGGGTTTTCTAGTTCTACTGCTGGTTCTTCTGTAGTTCATTGTATCATATAACCAACCTAAAACTCAGGCATCAACAATATATAATATGAGGATGCATATGTTGTTATATATATCAAGTTTATATGCATGTCCACTTTTATATTTTATTAATGAAACTAGATTATCAAAATCTATAGACACTTCAGAATGCATAGGTGTTTAAGTCAAAAAATTAAAATTACATTCGATTAAGTATTATAGGCATAATTTATGTAAATATAATCGAGCTACTCGCGAGCTTCACAAGTGGCTGAGGTTATGTCACCTTAGCTTTGCACCAGTGCACATTATAGAAAATGTCTATTGTATAGACCTTCGTGCAAATCCATGCATGTGTTATTTATGCAAATCCATGCATGTGTTATTTATACCCAATCAATTTATGAACTTAAAAGAATTCCAGGGATGATATAATTTCTCATCAAATTCGATTAGAATATAATTTAATAAATTAAATTAACAAGTGATATACTTCGAATACAAATGTCAAACTCAAATACCAGCCATCTACCTATTACCTAATGATAAGCATTACCACAAACATGACTACATTTTGACTCTTCAAATGAATGTTGACAAATAAACATGTATTTAAATCAGTAAAAAAACTGCACTGCACAATGTATGTCAACCTTGAGAAAGAATGGAATTCATATTAATTATACAACAGTTTTTTTTTGTTTTTGGCTGACTACAATATGGTAACACTCCCCAGCCCCCACTCATTTTTGTCCCCTCTAATCAACGCTGAGTTTATCCAGATATGGAAAACTGAGGCAGTGAAAAGCACAAAACATGAGTAAAACCTAGTAAACTTCACCAGCAAAGTTACTAGAAGGAAGTCTCTGGCGTTTCTCCACAAACGCAGAAGGAAACCACCCTGCTCTACCATTGCATTCTCCTTCTGCCCATCCTGTTGAGGTTACCTGGGTAATCATTTAGAGCTTTGGTAAACATTGAGACTCAGAGAGAGATAGAGAAAATGAGAGACAAAATCCAACTAGTCAAACAAATTTACCACCTCATTAGGGTGATTATGAGCAACAATTTGCAACAAGACATGAAATAGAATATGCACTAGTTCATACTAAAATCCCACAACAAGCCAGTGGATATGCTTAATTTTTCTTGAAGAACTTTCTATAACTGCACTATTATTGGCCTTGGACTATAAAAAGAGGATCGCTATTAAAATGTGAATCCAGTGTGGATAACAGATCTTCCTATGTTATGCTATTCAATTCTCGCCAATGAATCAATTTTATAGCTCAGATATATTTATTCATGATATTGATCTGATTTGATATCATCAAGATGTAATTTATCCCATTGAATTTACCGACAAAAGATTTATCATCTCTATGGGATTAAATGGTGGATTATATAGTTTTTTTAAAGCATAAAGGAATTCAAGAGACAAAAATGGTTCCAAATCCTCAAATTGAGGCAGGGAGGACAATTAGAGTTAGTATATCATCAACTGGGGAATTGGCAAACTAATGTTCATCTGATATAGTTTTCTTTTCTTTTTTTTTACAATAATGATGACCTAAAAAGGACATAGAAGTATTTCAAGTTTTCAACAGTTCAGGAACCAGATTTGCTGGCAGTCTCATTGACATCACATTAGCCCATATGCAAGGCAAATGTTTTAGCTATTTTCAAATGGTTCCTGAGGCTAAAACCAAGCAACATATGAAAAGGAAAGTTGCCTAGCTAATATTTGGAAACTAGTTTCCAGAAAGAATATCAATCTTCTCCTTTAATGCCAATATCATAACTTGTTTAAGGTCCAAAGGGAAAAGAATACATAACTGTATCCTGAGATGAAAAACATACCTTCCGCACAACAACATAGTCACCCCTTTCCAAGCTCAGTTCCTTATCTGATGAAGCATCAAAGGGATGCATTGCCTGCAAGAAATGAGCCATAAATAAGTAAATGAACAAATAAAACAAAGCAGAGCTTTTTTGCTATTAGAATCTGATTCAGTTTTCTCAGAATCGTGTCATTCACTATCAGAACTGCATGATTCAGTCTGATTTCTTGATTCGGCAATTCAGACAGCATCCTGAAAGGGAGAATGGCCAGAATCACAAGAATCATGCATGGATCTGATTAGAGATTCCTAAGCAATGCCAACACTTGATCAACATGACTTGCTAGTTTAGTAATAGAAGATTTTCTAAAATTTTCAGAAAATTATCTAAAGACTGGAAAACTTACAGAAAACATGTTTGCCACATAAATTTCCAATTTTCCTTTTCTTTGAAACAAAACTTTCTAATTCTATAATTTTTCCTTGTTTCGAGAAAACAAAATTGTAATTTTGATAGACTTTTTCGTGTCTTCCAATCCAGATAATAGGTTTTTACTAAAAGCATTTTCCAGGTTTTCATTTTCAGAGAATAATTCACAGATCTTAGTAAGTGAATTGGTTTTCTCAAATTCTCCATAGAAATAGAGATATACAACAAAAAATGGAAAATGTAAAACATCTTCAATGTTGAAATGCACCCTAAGCTTTTACTATATGCCGAGTTTATATTTTACGGGTATCCTGTCCAATAGCTAGTTAAACAAAGTGGCATGTGAATTGCCAGATGCGTCTATTTACCATCAGGCACCTATTATTTAAGCCACATTAAAGAAGATTTGTAGTCACACAAAGACAGTGAAGTAGACTTGCAGAACAATGATTGTACATCTTATCACATGCTGAACTGCTAGTAGTGTCTTAAAATTGTTGTTCTAAAGAACTCTTAAGTACATCATCACCATGCATATCTCCCAGAAATCAACAAGTATTGCACTTAGCCATAGTGCTTTACCACCATTAACTTCCTGCATTGCCTAGTCATTAGGTTCCCACTAAAGGATCAAACAAATATTCATCACAACTTCCTTGAGTTTAACTTTGGCACCTTTACGCCCATCATCTATCTCAAGTATACCAGGTTGCTCAACTTTTTCATGACATGCAAAATAAAATAAAACTAAAAATCAACCATTACATCTTTATCCACTCTGCCTCCACCTGAGCATCACCACAATCTGAAACACTCACCTTCCAGTAAATAAAGTAAAGAAACAATTTATATAAATCCTTATCTAATAATATTGCCTTGCTCCTGTTGGCCAAACAGTTCACAATTCCAAGTCTATAGGTCATACAGAGGCTATCTATTTTCAACAACAATGAACCTTAGAGGTTATCATTATCCACTGATCGATGAATTGAAATATCTTTCTTCTCTAAAGGAAAGCTATACTGATTGTTTCACACTCTTTTTAAACCACAAGAAACCATTTACGCAGTTCAGATTGTTTAGCTGTATTTAATCATGTATTAATCCTACTGATACTTTTGGGCTTAGGTTTCTTTTTGCAATTTTATCTAGATTTAATATGCAAATTTCATATAAAAGATAGAAGAGTCAGATGTAATGAAGGTACTTGAAAAAAATATTATACTTGCAAGAATAGTTATGTAACATACTTCAGCCAAGAAGTACATTGTTTTCTCTGAACCATTCTCAGACGTAAGCACTGGAGGGGCAGATTCTTTCCTCTGTCTCTCCGAGACAATCTGAGAAAAAAAGTTCTAGTGAGATGAAACTGTATTTCTATTATGGGAATGACCAAAACTGATAACCACAAAAATAAACAACAAGGACAACAAAAGTAATAACAATAATTAAAAATAAAATCCTCAAAAATTAACGACAGCTGTTCTCACCTCAGCTTCAATTTCACTAAGAATAGCTGCAACTCTTAAATGGAAAGTCTTTTCTCCTTCAACCTATAAAATCATAAGCACAATGTTCAAAAACAAACTCCAAAACAATTGCACGACATGAGTGTATATGATAACAATCAAGTAGTAACATACCATAGCAACAAGTCTCTGAAATGTCAGTCTTTGCTGTTGCGCTTCAACAGCAGCCAATGCAGCTGTAGCTTCTTTACCCAGAACTGCCATGTTTGCTTTTAACTCCTGGATCTTAGCTTCAGCAGCATGAAGCTTTGCAACATGTTCAGGAGTTGGAGATTCCCTAACCCGTGCTTGTCTTCTGGAAATCTCATCCCTCTGATACAAGTTTTAAAATAATTTGAGTTATAAGATAAGATGATCAAAATAAAAACAATGAACAGTAAGAATTTAAGCACAATGATGACCTAACAGAGCATATTCCCTGATTATTTTAGCTTGCACCAAAAACAATAAAAATCTATTTACTACACTGATCATCTCGAACTATAAATGAGAGATGAAGTTCCAGGTGGAACAAAATTAACTGGTTAACCCAAATGTAGAGGTGCCTGATCCATTTTGACTAACCTGTGCCTCTGCTTCTTGCCTCATCCGACTATATCGTTGAGCAAGATGACGAGCATCCTCCAGAGGTGCACCATTGATCATTGCTCTCAAGGGATCTAAAACCTAGAAAGATTAAAAATATGGGATTTATACTTATATCCTCATAAATTAATAAATAATATAAAATACCAGTTTTTATAGCAGCCCAATTGAAGATTTTATCTTCAAAGCTAATTGTTCAGTAGAATGATCCATATGATAGTTTAAGCTAACCTAGAACTCCAGAACAGAGGTTTTCAAAGCACTACTGTCTCATCCATCTGAACTAAAACCAGCTTGCACACCAAATAAATAATGGTAAAGCAAAGTGAAGCAGATATGGTTAGCACTATATGTCATATGCAAACAGCAATTGAGCGCCATGGCTTTCTATGAAGTAGAATAGAATATGTAAATGCTGCACATGATAAAGTAAAATAAACACTATAAACTATCCAACGTTGCTAAAATAGCAACATGGAAATTTTATATTCTGCTCTAGCTTATTGAAAATCTTTTTCACAGTTTCATATTTTAAGCTTGTGGTGACTCCATCTTGCTTTGTTTTACAGTAGAAAATTCAACATATATACTCAGTGCCTGTTTAGCCAAGCTGTGGAATTTCTTCTGTCATAAGAATTTCTTTTAAATAAACTACTGTTTTGCATTTGGCTAAATGATTCAAGAAGCGCTTTTAATTTTAATTGAAAAATTCTTTTCCTTTAGTTTTCTGCTTCTAATTTCTGCTTACAGTAGAAGCTCTTCTTGACAGCAGACATATAGATTCCACCACAATCAGAAGAATTTTATAAGTTGGCCTAATAGCAATAAGGTTATAGAAAAAGCACTTTTATGGTTCTGGACAGCTCAGCCAAATAGGCACTTAGTATCTAGAGCCCAGCATGGCAAAGATGGTATAGATATCAACTGAAAATTGTGAATACAAGCCATTCTGTAGTATTACAAGTATGAATTGACAAAATTGCAAATTCAAGACTATAGCAAAATGTTAAGAAATATAGGGAAGTGTTATAAGATTAGGAAAGTGGTTACTTGTAGTTGCAGTGCACTCAAAGTAAAGGGTATAAGGGATCATTATGTAATCATAGTATCAGTATAAATACAGGTTTAAGGGCCAATATTATGTAATCCTGTAGATACTGTATTCCACACTTTTCTCTCTACCTTTCACCCTCTCCCTAATTTTTTGGCATAAAACAATTGAAATTAAAGGGAGAAAATGTGTACAGAAGGAGAATATGGAACATTTAAGAGCCAAGAAAATTCATTCTCATGATTACTCATATAAATTAAATAGTGACTAGCATATAAAAACTAATAAATAATTGTGTTAAGCTTGCATTAATACTTCTATAGCTGGATAATAACTGAAAAGCCAACCTGAGAATGTAAAAGCTGATTTAATTCTTCTTGCTCCTTTTCTACGTGTTTGCGAGCATCACCATATACTGATGCAGCCTTAGCCATCATGTTGTCACTAATGTTCTCTGCCCCATATTTACAGCAATCCTCAGAAAGCTTTGTTCCTGTCTACCATGGATATTTTTTATTATGCTTTACCCAGAAATAGTAAGTCAATGAACATAACTGAGGTGCTTCTAATTCCAAAACATATATTATCATGAGAATAAACAGAAATAGCAGGAAAAGGAAAAAAGAAAAAAAACTAATCTTCACCTGCTTCGATATGCTTATAACCTATTGCTGTAAATGTTTCTGCTGCTTTAACAACTTCCCTTTGGAAATCCTGGATCAGAAGATAGTTGCATGCACATGAAGAAATAGAACCGACAATAAAAGGAAAATCACTGAAGATAACATTCCTTTCAAGAATTTATGATAATAATTTCAAATATAAGAGAGGTTCATAAAGGCCACACAGTCATGTTTAGTAAACCCCTAGATGATTTATATACTCCTCCCNCCCCCCCCCCCTCTCTCTCTCTCTCCCCATCCCTTCTGTCTCTATTGTTTCATGACACTGCAGTCCATAGTTCAAGAATGATTAAAACTCCATATACTCTAGTCAGATGTGCCTGACCTTGCTAAGGCTTGCATTGACACTTCCTTCAAGTCCCTATTTTGGGGATTGTTTTGAAAAGAAGGAAAAGGTTTTAAAGTGATGGTGGATCCAAAAAGGATATTCCAAATATGCAACATATTAATAGTGTGATTTTGAAAGAGTCAAGATTTTATGTGAAATTAGAAGTTGAAGTCAATAAGGCCACACAAGAGACAGCACAGGTAAGGATTTATAACTGCAACAGGTAAATTTACAATGAATATGAAATCTAATCACATTTGAATTTCAACTTTCAATAAGCTCCCTTTTCCATAAGTTTGTTGGATATGCATCAAATTTGAATAATGTCCTATCAAAGTTGGATCAACACTTGGATCCTACCTAATTCCAAGAAGTTAACACCCATAGGTGTATCACACCTAGGCTTATTTCTGACCTCATGAAGCTTATGAAGTTAAAATGTTTGGAAATGATGATAATAAAAAGATACCAAAAAAACTCCACAGTAGACCCCCAGAGCCAAGCTGGACACACCAATCTGGGTCCATCGAGCTGGCTGCCGCAATAATGCTCCACATCCATGTGGCTTATAATTCATAAGACACCATCAGTACACTTTCCTAATATACCTCTCACGTTAAATACTGGTTTTGGCTTATGAAATGGGAAACTCTTTTCTGCTCATGCTGCATGCTAGTCAAAACATACCAAAGCTAATAATCAATCTAAACATGACAAGAGATAAACAGAAGATTCTTTACCTTCCCGGCACGGGTGGACCTGTACAGTTTCTCTAGCTGTTGATGTCTCTCCATTTCAACCTCGTCAATGACCATTACATCTGAGCTCTCATATTTACTAGTGCTTAACTGCTTTATCACAGCCTGACACAAAAATAAATTAGCTCAGTTAACACAACAAAAGGGGGGGAACTCAAATTGAATAGAATTCTATGAATAGAAACTCCCAGGATATCTTACTATTTCAGGAAGAAAAAACTATTAAGCAGCAAGATATGATTTTTATCTAAATAAATATGCATGCACAAGAATGTTGCTAAACTCAACCAAAAACATAAAATAGTTTAAGTCAAAACCGAAGTTAAAATTCGACCCAAACATCACTAAAAAAAAATACCCATTTTCAAATTTTCAAACTTCTACAATTCAAACACTAAAATTCATAAATTTTCAAACTGCAATTGGGATTTGGCACATGGAACACATAAAGACTCAAACTTCCATTTTCTTTCCAATTCAAAATGCAATATTCACGCTTCATCGGCAACCAAATGCAGCATTAAAGAAATGGTGATAGTGAAGTTACCTGTTGTTGTTTGGCTACTTGGTCTCTGAGTTTGCTGGCTTGTCTTCGCAAAGCATCCATGGCAAGCGCTTATCCTGTCTTCTTCCTTCAGCTATCGCAGAATTGAATGCGTGAACGACAACTATTACTAAATTTGGATTTGGATCTGAGAGAGAAGATGTCAATCTTCAGATCCAATGTAAAAGCTGAAGCTGATGCTACTGCTTTCTCTTCTTGTTCATCGTCCACAGGGTGTATGGAGTAATAAAACACTTGCTTTGTCGTATACGAGGTATTAAAATAAAGAAAAAAAAGTAAACAATTTATTTATGAGTAAATTAAATAGAAAATTAAAAAAAAATTATAATTTTGACCCAAACAATAGTTAAGTGATCAAATTTTAGTGTGCCAATAAATATAAATATCTTATTTTTGAAAGAAAAAAAAAAGCTATAATTTTGTGATAAAATATAAGACTAATTTAACAAAATGATCACCAAAAGAACTTTCCATCACAACTTAGTTTCCCCAATATTATTTTTCTTAATTTGGTATATTAATTTTCAATTTTCACTTCAATTTAGTTCTCTTGTTAGCAAAGGTTATATAAATTGACAAAACAGAAATTTGGTCTTCCTTAAAAAAAGAGCACAATAAGTTCAAAATGAGAAAAATAAATATGTTGTCATACTCATATGCCAAAGTGAGTCGATTTATGTAATTTGTGGTAATGGGGACCAAATTGAATCAAAATTAAAAAGTCATATAACAAATTGAGCAAAAAAAAAATTAGGGAAATAAATAAGTAAATATAGATGTAGAAGGCCTTTTGAAGACCATTTTGTTAAATTATTATAAAATATAATTATTTAATTGTAATAAATTATAATTACTGTTATAAAATATCTTAAATAAATTATTTTTTATATGCATTACTCATTAGAGCTGCACAATAGAATTTCAACATAAAATTTAAACATATCCTCTCCCATAATTTTTGTGACACCTCAGTGTTTTCTACTTAACTTGTGAGTGGATCAACTCGAGTCAAAGTGAAATTCAGTTGGGTTTAGTTGAGCTTAGACTCATCAATATAGTGTAACTATGGATCATGTAGTATAAGTTTTAGGCCATGAGAAGGAGTTTCATCATCCACATGAGACCATAGAGAAAATGATGTTGAACTGAATTAAGATGTTTGCTCTTAATTACCATATATCGTTTTCCATGAATGTAGTTCATAATCAACCAATCAATGTTCCTCTAAGGGAGACTAGGAAAATTTATGGTGTTATACTTGTGAGATATTGAAGGCAACTGAAAACTTACCATTAAATCAGAATTAAATCTATGAAATTATAATATTAAGAATAACATTACCCTTGTCTTTATGAGTTCTATGAGATTTCATATTCAGTTAGCTTGTTGCACTTGGATCCTTCTTGCTCAATTAACAATAAAAAAGGATGGTCGCATCACTAATATGCACATTTAATTTGTGAGGTGGCCATAGCCAAAAATATATTAAAAAAAAAAATGTGAGGTGACGAATGTATGTGAAGACCTCCTGCTATATATATTTATATTCACTAGTTTTTTTCTTTATTTAATCAATTATTTAAATATTATGTATGTTATACTTATATATATATATAATTTGTCATATATTATAAAAAAAATATCAAAATACCGGTCTACATTGATATATATATATATATATATAAACCTTATGTTAACATTAACTTTTTATTAAAAAATGCCAAAGGTGTTTCAATAAGGACTATACTATAGTGTATGGTGTAAACTCTTTATCTTGTAAAGTGTAGACCCTTAGATGGATAGAGACATTTTGGATCCCATCCTAGAAAGGTTTATCATAGATTCATAGCCTATGAACCACTCAAATTTTATTCTCACAGAAAGAAAAAAAATTGCTTATTAGTAAAAATAAAAACTTAAATTCTTTGTATAAAAATAAAAATAAAAATAAAAATAATTTATTGTTTTGTGGCTCAAACTTAAAACTTTTGTCTTTTATTCTTTTATAAATATTAGGTTTTTTATTCATGAGAACCAGTACAATTTTATAAATTTAGTATGCATCAAAACTCAATTTTTGATACTATTTTTTATTGACGTGGTTAGTATTCTCAATTAAGCAATTACTGTGTGTATTTCAATTTTCAACATGGCTCAGGATAGAAGGGCAAAATAGAAAAACTGCCTTTGTATGCATACTGCACTTAGCAGTTCTAAAACTGTCAGGCATCTAGAAATAATAATTCTAAAGAGTAAACTTAAATTTGCTGAAAGATTCAAGATTTAATAAAATAATTATTAAAAGAATATTAATTATAAAATAATATTTAAAAGAATAAATATGTGTAATAAAATAATTTAATATTTATTAAATTTTAAAGTTTTTAAAGATATTTTATTATACATATTAATTATTTTAATAATTATTTTATAGTTAATATTTTTTTAATGATTATTTTATTAAATTTTAAATCTTTCGTAAATATAAATATAAGTTTACCCTAATTCTAAATCTTATGAACATGAATATAAAATGTAGTCTTTTTTTTTTTTGCAACAAAAGTTTTTTGAGTACCGAAAAGTAAATTTAGTATATGATTTAGGTGATTTAGTAGTCAGCGTAATTTGTAAAAGTACTTATAAATACCCCTTTTTAACAAAAGATTAAAAAAGATCCCAAAATAAAGAAGCTTGTGACGTAATTTCGGTTACACAATTAATTCAGAAAAACAAATCACCAATCCCAAAAATAAAAAATAAAAACCAATAAAATAAAATAAAAAACAATTTTGCGCATCTCAGACATTCCCATTCATGCAGTGCAGAAGATAGATTCCAAATTTTGAAACTTTAAATACAATCATATCCTTTCACTAAATGCCACTTTCACACTTGCCCTCACTTCCTAATAGCTCCTCTCTCACTCCCTCCCTGTATTTTTTTTTTTTTTTTTTTTTTTTTNCCTTTGCTCAGTTCACAAACGAAGCGTCGCGAGGGACCTAGAGCGATTTGCTCAGTGGCCCATTTGCGTAGCTTCACCAATTCGCAGGGATCTCTATAGATCCTCTTTCTTTTGAGTCACTGGCAGTACAATTCTGTAACTTTATGGTGCACAGCGAAAAGTGAGAAAGAGACACACAGGGTCCTTGTACTGTGACAGAAGGAAACATCCCACGATCTGGTGAAGTCTATTTTACATTTTTACTTCCTCGCTAGACCAATCATGCCATCAGGTGCTAAAAGGAGAAAAGCTGCCAAGAAAAAGAAGGAAAAGGAGGCCAACATCAACAACCCTTCAACCGATAATCCTCAAGGTAACTTTGTTGGTCCAAAAATTTATTGATGGATATCTAACTGGCACCTAATCAAGTGGGTATCCGCTATCGTTTTCAATTATTGATTTATCTATTGCTTGCTTTTTATTTTTTGTCAATTGAGTAGTAGGGTATCTGTTCATTCTTCTTGTTTTGCATTGAATTTGGTTTGGATTCCTGGGAATATTCTGTTTGCCTGACTTTTCACTTGATTGGACTCTTATGTTGCTTTGAATTTAAGGATTGATTGTGATTGGATTTTGGGCAATTTTGTGTACTGGGTATTTGTTAAGTCGGTTGTTTTGTTTGATATTTGGTCTAATTGAGTCAATAACAAATGATAGGAAATGATGTCTTGAAGTCTCAAGATGAGAAAGGAAGTGATGGTGGTGAGGTCAATTCACCTGCATATCATGACCAGGATGACCATCATCACCCATTTAATGAAGGGGATGAAGAGGTGGAGGAGAGAGACCCATCAGTTGCTCAACCATCTGATGCTGATGTCAAGTCCGTGGTAGAAGTCCCTACTGATATTAAGAGTGTTGAGGTGGTAGAAGGAAAGGATGATGGAGTTGTTAACATAGAGAGAGATTTGAGATCTGAGGAGAGTTCTGATAGCAAAAATGTCAGTCTTGAGCACATTGAATCTGCCAAGGAATCAAATGAGGGGGATAGGAAGCCCAGTGGCGCTTCATATGATGAATCCCTCACTGAGAAGAACTCGAAGGAAGAGCCCTATAACTCAATTCAAGAGGCAGTTACAAGTGATGATTTGGTTAAATCTGTTGACTCTTTCTCTGTTGAAAAGACTTTGATTACTGAAAATGCACTAGTTGAGGGGACTAGTAATTTTGTTGTGGAATCTTCTGTTGATTCAGTTAAGGCAGTGGATTCTCTGTCTGAGGTAAAAAGCAATGATACTGGAAGTTCTTTAATAGAGAAGTCAGTGGTCCCTCAATTAGAAGCAACCAATATTGGTATGAAGAAAAATGAAGATAAAGTATATCCCTTATCTGATGAATATGTTAAAACCTCAAGTTTGGAGGAACCTAAGCCAAAAGAATATGATGGTAAAGTATCAGCATCATTATCTGGTGGTCACTTCACTGAATCTAGTAAGGATGCAGAACATATTAAAGATTCTGAGAATCCAGAAAGCTCTGAAGATCAGGTATTGCATTTTCTTGTGATTGCCAACTATGTTTTATTAGACACATCAAAATTATGGTAGAAATTTACTTTGAACTTGTTTTTCTTTTCTGAAAACAGCCTCTGGTAGCGTCAGCTCCACATCTGGTGCAAAAGACATCCTGGTTGAGTTGCTGTGGATTGTTTGAACTGCTATCAGGCTCCAACAGATAAGTTCAGGTTGTGAGTCATTTTATCACTTAAAAACTGTATTTTTTGAAGTGCTATCAGCTCCACATCACCTTCCTTTTTTCTTGTTAGAGAATGTCTGTCAGAAGTCTTATGGAACACCTCTGATACTCAGTGACTTGAAAGTGAGGAGTGTAGTTAGTGAGATAAGTTTATAGGATCTATAACTTTAATCTTTTCTTTGTCTCCAACAGCTACCTGATCTAAAAGCTTCAGTTCTTAAGTAAGGGCTTGATAATAGTTTTTATATTGTAACTTTAACATACAGCTTCACATGAAAGCCCTGGGCCTGAAATGTGGACAAAGCACTAGCTCACTAGTACCTTGTGTTGAAATTCTCTACTATCTTATACTGACATGTAGTTTCAATATCAGAACACTTGATCAATGTTCTGATACAATGTCAATGAATTACTAATGCATATTTATGTCTTGTTGGAGATATTTGGTGCTGGCTAAATTTAAACAAGTGGATTTTCTATTTGATGGTTATTTTGCTGTTATAAAAGCCACACCCTCCATAAAATAGTTAAATCATTAGTCATCATTTCTTGGTTTATGTTTCGCCATTGGTGTGTTTTTCTTTGAGCTAGGAGTTCTTTTATGATTGCTTTTTGAATGCTGAATGAAGATATCTCCATAGTTTTTAATGCCATCAGGCTCTCTCATGTTTTGATGTTTTCTTATGCTTTTTCCTTGAGTTTTTGCTTGTGAAAACTAATGTAAAATCAATAATGCACACACAGCCACACAAACACATCAACAGATTTGTGCACACCACAGGTACTACATAGGTTTTTTTTTTCTGCCTTTTGAATTTCAACTTGTAAATTGTTATGTTCAACCTTGAAAGTGAGATTTGGGAGATTCTATACTCTATCAAGGATGTGGTCTAGTTTGTTGTAGATTTGGTGAAATTTTATACTTTGTCAGGGATGTGCTGTAGATTCACTTAAGAAAAGAAGTTGAAAGTTAGTTTTAGAGCTGTGTCTTCTCTCCATGCTAGTGCCACCAGTGCAGGACCAGAATGGGATTATCACTTCTCACTGATGGAAAAATTATCCATGAGTCCTTCTAACTACTTGCAATCAATGCCTACATCAAGGAGCGCAGGTCTTGTAGTAGTAGGGCTTTAATTTTTCTTGATTTTGTCAGATGCTTCTATTTGTCTGAAACAAATCAATATTTGTTGGACATTATAGTCCTTTTCCTTTTAAGTGCATGCCAAAGTTTATGTATATATTTTTGATAAAAAGAAGAAATTCATCCTTAGAAGAGAAAGAAAATCCCCAGGTCCATGTCCTTTGGTATTTGGGCCATTTGTTTGATGTTTGATTGAATTGCTGAACTAGGAGTCCCACTGTTCACATATTAGCTCTGAATCATGTTTCTCAATTTCCTTTGGTGGTTTGGAGTGTATATATCTTCTTGGACGTGTATGTTTGTTTTTCTCTGGAGTCTGTAAATTCAAGGACTGAGATTGTGGATTGTCTTGATTGCAAAGGTCATTGCTAACATAGCAGGATTTCAGATATGTGCATTGCTTTGTTTGTAACTACTTATCTCTGGGTGCTTTAATCACTTTACGAGTTGTCTTATTTATTCGGATAATGCTTATTAATATATATCTTGGACTTTAAAATTATTCTTAGTTGACAAGTGTTTTGATTATGTTGCAGAAACTCAGGAATGAAGGGTCTCATCTGATGGATCAAGCTTGTTAAGATTAATAAGAAGGATTTCATTCAGAAAATTTTGTGATGTTTTGATCTAGATGTCTCTTTTGAGATTCCCCGTGCCCCCCACCCCCCCAAAAAAAAANAAAAAAAAAAAAAAAAAAATAATGAGCAGGATGTTCAACTATATTCCGTAGAAGGTTTATATTCAGTAAAGTTTGTGGTAGTAATTGTGTCCGCATTAGTCGCCCAATATACCGAGTCTTTCAGACTAAAGTTTTGATAATTCAGCATTTTATGTTGTCTCAGTTTGCTGTATTTTCTTTTATTCCTATTGCATACCGTAGAGCTAGAAACTTTCATATGAAGATCTGTTTTGATATTTTCATGTTTTGTGCTGTCTCATACTCAGATGGTTATTCTTTGTGAAATGAAGATCTACCGTTGACAAACTGTATATTTATTTTGCTTCCCTTACGGTAATGGTAACATTATGTTTGAATTGGTGAGTTCTGAACATCATTGACTTGCTTATAATGTGATTTACCTTTACATTTGGAATGGATTATCAAGTCCCATTACAAATGTAAAATATTTTTGCTCTTGTATAGAACATGATTGTGCCAAAGATGTGCCAATCCTTAGTAAACTCTTGGATATAGATGTTGACATGACCGTTTTCCAGATCATGGTAATGTCTTTTGTCCTTTGTATTTTGTTGGACTCATCAGGATCAGGGTTATGGTTCAAATGGTTGAAAATTTTGTTCTTTTGTCTATGTATGTTAGTAATGAGGTATAATCTTCCATGAGAGGGATGCTTGGAAATACTGTGTTGTGGTATAAATAACAGCTTTCTTCCTTTGCAAAGGTCAAAGGAACCGTGACATTATTTTCTTGAGGATCTAAAAGTGGCTTTAGTTTCCATATTGTCTTGTGAAGGAAATAACATGAATTCTATTTGTGCCGTGTTATTTGATGAAGGATAGAAGGAAGCATAAAATAGTAAGGTATAAATGACATGCTTCTTTAATAATATTGTACATGACTTATTCTTCATTCATACGAATCCAATAATACAAATCACACCACAATCTGCCAATTCTACATCAAAGTTTGTAAATCAAAAGACTTGATGGAAAAAATAAATGAGAACAATAGGAAAAAAAAAAAAAAAGAAGACAAGCACACAAACACCATCTCACTCAACNAAAAAAAAAAAAAAAAGACAAGCACACAAACACCATCTCACTCAACCTCCATGCTTATCTCCTAATTGAAGCAGCACCATGAATTGCAGCTATGTATAAAAGCTGCGTAGCTGCAAGGATGATTAGAAAAGCCTCCATTGTTCTCTGCAAAATTGCACATATCAAAGCTCATGTAAGGAAGAAAGTACAGCGGTTAAAAATCTACAAACTGCAAGAAAGAAACTTATAACTATGATTGAGAGAAAATGCATGTTCTGTCTTACCAGGCGTGCATTTCTGATCTTGAGTTCAATCTCTTTGCAGGCAAATCTGCAGAAAAATCACTTGCTGCTTAGATGAATAATGATCATATTATGCAACTTACTATATGAATTAAAAACATCTTTTTTTTTTTAATTGGTGAGAAGGGGAAGAGGGAGAAATAGAAGATAGAACCAAACGACTTGTAGGCCAATGGTACTTAAGTCATCCTTAAGACTTATGGGTTTTTTGTTTGAATCTAGAGTGGCAGTCAAACTTAAAATAAAAAAAGAAAAAAAAAAAAAAAAAAAAAAAACAGATAGAAGATAGATTACCCCATGGCAAGGACTGTAAGACTCCAAGCAATGATAGCAGCTGAAGCAGCAGATGGCAAGCTCTCAGAAGTCCATGAACGGATATGGTTAATTCCTGATATTACTGATGCAACACCAACAACTCCAGCAATCAGAGCAAATGTCACAAAGAATCCAGTGGCAGCATTTCCCATGGGAAAATATATGGGTGAAAAATGAGCTGGAAGATCAAAACCTGGGCCTGCAATTCTAAAACAACATAAGTATACTGAAGAAGCACAAAGAAAGAGAGCTATACCAGAAGAAAAGAGGGGAAAATGACTATTCACCTATGATAAAACCATGATCAATTGCTCTATTCATAGCCCAACCACCAATGCCTAAAATTATGACATACATGCAGAAATTTAGTGCCAAAAGAAGTGTGGCGACGGGTTTCATTTGGTCATTTGCCATCTTTGTACTATGGTTTTTAGGACAAGGGAAAAGCTGCTTAGAACAAGAAAGAGCTAGCAGATTTTATGAGCCTAAAAAGTGAAGTGAAGGAAAGTGTTTTAATCCAGGATGCATGTGTATGAGCAGGTGAGGGTTCTTATATGAGAAATGGATAACAAGTTTTGGTTCTTTTCTTGCCAAGGCTGCTAGTTTGAAAGCTCTGCAGGGTTGTAAAGGTGGATGGTCTATACTTCACCTTCAAGGCAAGAGGAGATATGCCTTATTCTTCCTTGCCTCATATTTTTAAAGTTTGTTTATGTATATGAAATACCTTATTTTGGGTTTTGTTCTTGGAGTTGTGTGTTCTTCGAGGCAAGTCATATTCTTTGCCACATGTGGACTCTTCTAACTCACTATTCTGTGGTGTGGGCCCAGTTCCTCTTCAAAACTTAGCACTATTTTTAATTTAATGTATGTATTAGAACGTGTTTTATTATGAAAATTTTGTATTTAAATCTTATTAAGAGCAAGTGGAGTTTAGAAGATGATAGACTATTTTTTGTTATGTAATCTTCACTGAACCAAATAAAAACTTACTTTGACAAACTTATATTAGCAAATAACTTTAAGATTTGGAGAGTTTCTCAAATCTTGAGTTCAAAAGAACAAAAAATATTAATAACTTAAATATCATTAGATATTATATAATTATTTCATTTATTTATATAATTATTTCGTTAGTTCAAAAGAAAATCACATGTGTGTTTGTGTTTATTTCGTTTATAATTAAATATGTTAACCAAATATATGAATTGAGTAAAAACATAGTATCAAAAAATACCTTAGCCATTTTACACAATAACAAGCACATGCTTTAAAATTTTATCTTGACTTAGAATAATTCTCTCATAATTTATTGCTGACAACAGAATTCGTTACAAAAATAATTGAGAGCAAATTAGCACATTTATTAACCAAGCATTCTTCAAACAGTAAAATGACGAAAATAATGCAACCAAAAAAAAAATTACCTAAATGGGTTACTATTTAAAGTATTTACTAAAATAGATATATTTTAAATATTTTAATAAGGCACTACGAGACAAAATAGGATACGCTACTTTAAATGTAACATTTTTCTTTTAAAATCCGCTCTCAATGAAAGTGGAAAAGAGAAAGAGAAAAAATTAATAACAAAATAATAATGCTTTTTCCATATTATTTACACTTACATTGCACACCATTATTAACATTATCAATCTCAGCTACACATAAAAATTTAAGTGATTATAAATTAAATTCAAATCATATCAACTATAATGCTGAGAGTCTTGGACGAAGAATGGGAAACTATGAGATTCCTTGACAATGAAGGTCCCCTCGAAATTCTGTTAACAACTGGAGAGGTATGGAACCCTTGCCCCAACTGGCATGCAAAACCTGAGCCGTTTCTCGAGTCACAAACAATGAGAAATGTAAAAGGGAAAGAAATATTTAAACCTGCGCCGTTTCCCATGCCACTAACAATGAGAAGTGAAAAAGGTTAAGGGAAATACAAGAGGAAAAATGATTATTTGGTTTTTAAAGTTGGTAAAAAAAATTAATTAATTTTATGAAACTGTTGGTTTGAAAAGAATTAATTCAATATTTATTTTTTTATTTTTCTCAATTTCTTTGAAACTTTAAATGTTCCACTCACCGTCTGATTTTTATGGAATTGTTTTATAATTGACCTTCTTTTCTTTTGTGGGCAAAATTAGTTATATAATTTTTAAATATGTGGTAAAAATTTTATGACCAGTAATTGGAAGGGGGATATGGAGTCTAGACAGAAAATTTTCTGTCAAAGTTGTGCACTTTTTTTTTTTTTATTTTTTTCAATTTCTTTCCTGTTGAGGCAGAATAGATGAGATGATGCGTGGAGTGTGGAGAGAATTTGCCATTTTGGGAGATAAAATAGTAAAGTTGTCTGGTAAACTAGGGGGGTTTATATGGTCTCTCAAGAGTGAAGACAGTGGGTAAAAGACACCTATCCCACTGCATTCACTAGCGTGTCTTTCTTTCTCTTTTTGAATTGATATATAATATACCCATGCGCTACTTCGACCTAGAAAATTTGAAATAACATACCTCATTTTATCTCGTAATGCCTTATAAAATATTTAAAAAAAAACCATTATAATAAATACTTGAACAATAATCCATTTAAATAATTACTTTTTTTTGCATTATTTTCGTCATTTTACCTTTTTCAAATACTTACTACAAGTCGAATTTTACAGAATTTTCAATTACGTTAACGCTTTGATTCTAATTTTCGTCCAATGTTATTTGTTCAATTACAATTCGTAGTTACAAAAAAATTGTTTTAAGAAAAAAATTGCCATGACATGGTTTTTAAGACCATAAAAGACCAGAGATCCAAGTTAACGAAATCAGAGACAACCATAGAAAAGATAAACATATTAATGTATAACATGCTAGAATCTTTGCCAAAAAAGAAATGAAGTTATAATCTAACATGTGCGTATCATTCAAAATCTCACTACAAAACATAAATGACTTTGGCAAGTCAATCAGATCACTCATCCTCCTGGCTGCGCAATCTGGCTGTTTTGTTTGTCACAACAACATCAAGCTGGGCTGCTCTCTCAACAATCTCCTTCCTCTTCCTAGTGGATACATTATGTGCAATCTCAGCACAGTAAGTCCTGAATTACCAGAAAGCAGCATCTCAGCATACAATTTAACCACGAAGCGCATAAATACAAAAACAATAACTAGGAACTATTAACTTTACCTGTTGTGCATCATGAGCAATTCCAGCTCCTTGGCATTGTGGACAACAAATTTCTTGAAACCATTTGGGAGATAGTGACGAGTCTTCTTGTCTGAACCATAACCAATGTTTGGCATCAAGGTGCATCCCTTGAACTTCCTCCTGACACGGGAATCAATACCCTTGGGTCTGCGCCAGTTTGTCTGTTGCAAATCAGATTGCACAGAAAATAAAATTAAGTTAGAAAGAAGACAACCAATTGAAATTTATTCAACAAATAAATGTATTTCTAAGGATGTAATCAAAGCAATGCATTGTAAATATCTTGGATTGAAAAAGAAATATTTGTGTTTTAAGAACTTGTTTCTGACTACTATGAATAGAGTCGAGATGTAAACAGGGTTTTAGTAACAGAAGGCTTATAGGAAATCAAAGCCAACTGTGTCGCAAGACATGTTCAAATCTCTATATGCCCTTAAAACGAGATGTCCAGCTACAGAAATAGAAGTCTGGACATCAGATACCATGGGCAAATGAACATCATATAATTCAAAACAGGGTGAGATACACTCGAAGATTAGAAGAACAAAAACCTGCAACTTCAGCCGAAAGATGGTGATTTTGTGTAATAATCACAGATTTATCAGAATTAATGGGAAAATTTGCATCATAAGTTGCAGAAGAACAAATACATTTAGGGGAACCAAATTAGAAAAAAGAAAATATATAAAACAATTAAAAAGATAATAGATGCAGAAATTTTCAAATGGAAACTTGTTTCAAAAATATGCACTAGAGATCAGATGGTAGTGCATGTTAGTAATCATCATTCTATTGCAGAAGTAATGGTTAGGCATCATCATATCTCATTGCATATCTTGAAATGTAAAAAGAACTCATAAATTAAGGTAAAATTAATACAAGGATGATGGGATCAGACGACATGTATAATCACCACTTAGTATTAATAGATACCAGTAAGACTGGGTGTCAAATTAGTAGTATCATCATTTCCCATATTGAATTCAGAGGATGAGTTAAAAATATAGAAATACTAGTTGGAGTTATAATACTTTTAGGAAATATTAGTGATAAGGGGTGGGTGCGGAATTGGTTAGTGGTCACAGTAACAAGACTTTAGATGAACAAATTTATCATCAAGTCCCCAACGGAAAACTCCAAACAATAAAAGATCTTGTCTGCTGCGCTTAATATAACATAAATTATGCATTAACGTCAAGATGGGATCAGATAGTCGATCATTCCCCATGCATCAAAATAGTAGGACTGGGTGTCAAAAAGTTATCCTCATATCCCAAAAACCAAAGAAAAACAAGTGGCATATTTAAATAAAGGNATACCAGTAAGACTGGGTGTCAAATTAGTAGTATCATCATTTCCCATATTGAATTCAGAGGATGAGTTAAAATATAGAAATACTAGTTGGAGTTATAATACTTTTAGGAAATGTTAGTGATAAGGGGTGGGTGTGGAATTGGTTAGTGGTCACAGTAACAAGACTTTAGATGAACAAATTTATCATCAAGTCCCCAACGGAAAACTCAAAACAATAAAAGATCTTGTCTGCTGCTCTTAATATAACATAAATTATGCATTAACGTCAAGATGGGATCAGATAGTCGATCATTCCCCATGCATCAAAATAGTAAGACTGGGTGTCAAAAAGTTATCCTCATATCCCAAAAACCAAAGAAAAACAAGTGGCATATTTAAATAAAGGAAAAAGTCATTTAGAATGTTAAAAGTAAAATTGAAACAAAAGAAAAAGAACAGCAAAATCAGCAAACTAATATTATCACAATTATTATTTCATGAAAGTAGCTTTGGCAATGGATCAGATAAAATGTCAGTCACCATATTACACCTGATGGTGCAAATTAAGACTGGGGCGACAATAACTATCATCATGTCCTCTATAAACAAAAATCAATTCTCTATGACCATATTAAAGGCATCAAATCAAGCCCATTGCAAATCAATTAGGCTGACGACAGCAAAAATTGGAAGAACACAAAAAGACCCGAACTAAATCTCATCAAATCACTCAACCAGAAAATACCCCACTTTCTCGAATCCTATCATTCAAACAAAACATGACATCTTAACACACAGATAAAAAATGATTCCCATTGAGAAAATCTGTCTAAAACATTATATGAAAATAACCATATGCACACAAACAGACTTATTCGGTGAAGCTTATTTCAATACCTTAACAGAGATCTTGCGGTCACTCTGGGGCCTCTTAAACTTCTTGACCCGCTTCTTCACGATCTTCTTCGAAAGCAACGGAACGGCCATTTTTGCTTACCTGATTCTTCAATACGAAAGAAAAATGAAAATTTAAGCTCAGATTAATCGACTTCTAAACCATTGAAAATCATAATGCAAACTCTACAACACAAGAAGAATCAAAATAAAAGTTGGAAAACAATGAAATTTACTATAAATGAGAGTGAGAGAAAGAGAAAGGCAATCGCAGATGCAATGAGGAGAGAAAGAGAGAGACTCACTGCGAATTAGGGTTTCGCTTTGCCGCCGAGCTCCCAATGGAAGAGACTTGGTTGAGCTTTATATAAACGATAGAGTGCTATAAGTTAGCATCTAGGGTTTTTGGGAGTGATTATCTTTTGCTCCACTTCAACGTTCTCTCTAAACCCGAATGGGTTAACAGCCCATATGGGTTCAAGTACGATGGGCCCAAAGGGCAAACAGAAGGCCCACCTCTTTCGTAGTTTTAAAACAGCCCAATGAAGCAAACAATGGATGGTTCAGCTGCTTCCATCGGCAAAATACCAAAAAAAAATAAAAATAAAAATAAGAAAAGGAAAAAAACAGAAAAAGGTAATTCATTTAAAATAAAAATTACCAAGCCGAGGACTTGATTACAAAATATTAATATTTTACGGTAGAAATCGTCAACTACTTTTTGACTTGATTAAGCATATTTAATGTCAAATTATCTCAATTAAATAATTATCAAAATGTAAAGCACGATGTCTTAGAATTGAAATAATTTATTTATTTTTAAAACTTTTTAGGTATCATCTAGATTAATTTCCAAACTTGTAAATTTATATCGCTTTAGCAAATGTCTTGAAAAACAATTATGGCTTTTGTGACTCTTTCTATGTAATTTGACTTAGCAAACTTCACAAGCAAAATATGAATTAAAAGACAAGTAAAATGAAATTTGAAAGTCATTTATGATAATGATGTAATATGTTCATCTAAGCTAACTAATGTTTGAATCCTAAGACCAGCACCTAAGAGAAATTTTTTTTTAAATGCAGTAGACCGATACAAGGGTGCGTCTCTTAAAATCACTTGGGAAGAACTTAATTTTAGTGAGCAAAAAACTAGCTTGAGAATATTCTTATTGTTAAAACCAAAAACAAAATTATTTTTCACTTTTTGTGGTGACATTATTTTCTTTAGAACACAACAATTTTTGAGGATGGGAGCTAAAGGAAAAAATTGTCCTTGCCCAAGTTTAAACCCAAATTTACTCCTTAAAATGGCGTTCAAGTGCCAACTTAGCTGAAGGGTCATTGACATTATTGTGATGGTTCATCTTTTGTCAATCGAACATGTTTAAATTTGCTCTCAAACGTAACTTAATAGATTCATCAAACATTAGTCCACACGCCATTGCCATTATAACACCATTTAACCTCCTTTCCCTCTTCTTATTTTACCTTTGTTCCCTCTTAACTCTCACGATTAGTTCAACATTTTCTTTAACTTAAACCAGAAAGAAAGAGTTGAAATAAGAAAACTTCCCATCGTAGGTTTCTTAATCCAGCATGGATTTCTTATCTTTCCATTTACAATCACAATGACATGAATTACAACTAAATAATAGCTTTTAGACATTTAGATCTTAACACTAAGATAAAGTTGTTTTAATCACAATATAAGAATAAAGAGGTTCATAGGACCTGTAAATTGAATGAAGATGATGTAAAGAAATTCTGTTGCCTTGCTCTTGGATATAACTATATGTTAGAAATATTTATCAAGGGAGAATTTGTACTCTGTCATATCACTAAAAATTTAATTTATCAGATTATTCTCTAAGCTCCATTACACAAACCTTATCCAAGGAACATGCGTTTAAGCAACTATATATACTACAACAGAGCTCATAAGAGTTAGGGGTGGAGGGGGTGACAGTAATCCATTCTTTTTCCACTTTTTCAACGTAAGAATTTGCCTTTAGGATTGCTGTGAATTGGAGTTCATTGATCTGCTTCATCAACTTCTTCATAAAATTCATTGAGAATATCATGTCAAAATTTTCCTCCAAATCAGCTCTACTAGGTGAAATTTGGATCCCTATATCGGCTTCCCGGGAATTAACCAACCCAAGAAGTAATGAGTTCCCACCAACACTTCTTTCACTAGAGCAGCAAATCTGCAAGAACGTTTAGCACAGATGAATCAGGGAAGTTTTTGCTATTAGGGTAAAGAAAAATCACGAGTGTATCCAGAAATATAGGTCCAAGTGCAAACCATGTGGAACACAAATACACAAGGTTCTCAACCACAAAATCCAAATTTAAGGCACAAGCCAACATAAATTGATTTAGAACCTGGGTATCTCAACACAAATATTTTGGATTCGTTCCTGTTTATGTCAACTAAGCCAATCACCAAACAAGCATACAATTATAGAATATCCAGAACAGCATTCTGAAGCCTCAACAGTTCTATTTTAGAAATTCAATAGGAAAACGTTTATTTGTCTAGCGCAGAAAGCTTGCCAATAAATACAATTGTAATGGTTTCCAGGTGTGTAGTGACTTGTGAAAAAACTCTAAACCTCATTCTTCTGAGAAAGCTAAAATGGAAATTGCATATCATGCTTGCTTCCTTGAGAAATCTATGAAGCATGCTGAATAACAATACAGATAAAAACTGGCATCAATATGTGGGAAAATCCAAACATAATTACATAGCTCTTATACTTGGTATTATATTTCTGTGCCCTTCTCAATATTTAGCGTACTACTAGAAGCACCTATTCCTTCTTTCTCTCTCAGTCTTCGAATAAAGTAAGAAAATTCATTAATAGAGAGAAGAAAGAAGTGAAAAAGTGGAGGATTAGACATCCTCCAAAGGAAAGTAACAGAAAACTGGTTATTTGTTAAAAGGCCTTCTATCCATGAGCATCCAACCTTCATCCACCCATTTAGGTCTTCAGCTACATGAGAGCCAGTACTAGTAGCAAGACAATTTGATATCAACTAAATGTGTTAACAAAATTTTCTTTGACCAGTCTTGTTTATAGGATTATGTGGTGCAAGTGACAACATGACAAGTAAGAATACAAATAATATAATGTGTATCAACCTCAATGTAAAGTGAAAAGAAAACAAGAATCTAACCTCAATGTACTCCACACCCATATTGCTAAGATTATCTGCAATGCCAAATGTTGAAAACAAGCTGATAACCCCTCCAGATCCGACAGGAGATTGGAGTATTTCCCAAGGTGACTTCATTAAAATCTTATACTTGTTCTCTCCTTCCAGTGAACTGCTAACAACTGGCAGCTTCTCTTCCTCCAGAAACCATACCTGAGAGAGGGTTAAAAGATATGACATCACATAAGAAGCAAATTACATAAGCACAAGGTTGAGAAGACAAGAAGAGCATGACACTAGAATTCCATTTGGGGAAAAATAAAAAATATTGAATTATGTACAAATTGGCCATTGATGTCCACAGATGGACCCCCACTTCACTCCTGTAACGTGCCATATGATTATTCATGCAACACTCAATAATAAGTTTAATGGAAAAGGATATGGAAATTTAATTGTATAATACCCTGATAAGAAAATTTCTAGTTTCCCACCAAAGAGAAATAATACTCACTCCATCATTTTACAGGGCGTCTGACTATAAGCACTATGAGTGTAAGGTCTAATAGTAATATTCTAATCTTGATCATGAGTAGAGAGAAAACTTTTATTAGTATCAGTGGCAAACAATTGTTGAAGGTAAATTATATTCAAATTTTAAGCGTGATGTAACAAGAAACTAAATGAACATTGACTTTTTACCATAAAATCATGAACCTTGAGAACAAGTAATTTGGGACACTGTAAGAGGGGAAACGTGATTAAATCTACAGGAAGGTGTAAGTATTAAAATCACAATTTAGTTCATATTGAAGTAATTCAGACTAGAAAGATGTCCTTGGCATGATATGAACCTTTTCAGAGTCAAATACAAAGTGATCGTTGTTCGAAAACAGCTTTCTTAAAGACTGAATTTCTTGGGCTGAGCAAACCAAAATTAAAGGCACAGAAACACGACCTTCCACCTGCAACCAACACATGTCTGTTAGACAATGGAGAAATTGATATTCAGTTGAAGCCAAGAGAGAACAAGCAGATGGAAGTGGTAAATTTTTTGCAATACTAAAAAATTTGATCAAAAGTAGCTTCACCATAAATAAATAAACAGAAGCAGTTCACAACCTTCACAAACTTTTCATCATCACAGAGTAACTTCTGAAGGATGGGAAACGCAGAAATCTCAGTTTCATTTTCAACAATATCTGGGTCATAAATACACCCCTGATTCTCCTTTTCATTTAAAAGCAAGACAATAGCCATTTTGCCCTTGGACATAAGATGAAGTCCCTTTTCTTGCATAATGATATTCCCAGCCAACTTCTCTTTACTGTCATAAGATTCCCCTGATATTTGCATAGTATTTATGAGCTTTGTTTCCAAAGCACTCACCAACTCAGCTGTGTTCCACCTGATCAATAAAGTTAAAACATAAGTAAAAATGCCAATGAATTGTAAACTGGGTTGGCTAAAGGGAAAACACCCTTTGTCAAGATAAATGGGCTTGTGGAGCTGTGGCACAAAGTCATAACAATTTCACAATTTAAACAAAATTAGAAAATGAGTGTTTAGTTTAGAAGATGCTAATATGTCCTATCATTTAAGTTTAGTTCGGGATGAGTAGTCAAATCCAATACCTCTTTGCTTGTTTTTCAATATTTTGTAAAGCCTGCCAAAGCAATTTGGAGTTTACACCAACAATCTGATCACCAAGTAAGCTCGTTTGTGCTTTCTCTCCATATCTAAACCCATCAAATACATGTTGTTGCTCCATTTCACACAGTTTCTTTTTTGCTGCTATGAGACGCTTTTGAAACTTTTTCCTTTCTTTCCATTCCTGAAATATATCAAAAAGTGAAGGATCAATAAGGAATGGATTAATGGTATCATGGAGCAATAAAAACAACCTAATCAAATGGTATGATTGATTCAATCAAAACAGAATAATTGATACATAAAAATCACTTGAGGAGTTATAGCAGAATGCCACATTATGAAAGTCTAATTCCCCTCAAGTTGGACATAATGCAACTGTATTGGCAGGATATCAGACAAATGGAAGGAAGTCATTAAACAAAATCTAAATGATAGATCTTATTGTTTTACTATGAAGAAGAAACAACAAATAGAGCACTAATAACACAGTTACAAAACCAAAGTTGAGTTATGAAAATCCCATACACCCTCAATTCCCCTTGAAAGGGAAGAGACTAAGAAAGGCAACAAAGCATCTGCAACAAGCATAAAATTGCTAATAGTCCATAAAAAAATCCTAAAGTAACAAATTAGTGGTAGAGTACAGAAGAGTATGCCTCACAAGTTGGCGTCTTTCTTTCTTGGACCTATCATCAAATCGTAAGTTTAATTCCAGGAGTCCCTTTGGTGGTGTGATATGCATTTCTCTTCTCTTTATGTCAACATCTGGAACAATTGCTTCGACAAAAGGCACCCAGACATGGTGACTAGATGCTTCTGTTTCTGCAGACTTTGGCTTGCCATTTTTATCAAGGATATCAAAAGATGAATCAAGGGAAACTTGTAGTAGATCGTTGGCTCCACTATTGAAAACATTGATGACAGTTCCCACAGGTTTACCACTTTCCTGATAGGAAGGAGTATGTTCAGTGCCTTCAAATATTGCATTTTAGGGCCCCAAACTCAATATATGATGGTGGTAAAATGTCATGAAAGCAAAATCCGTACACTATTACACAAGTCTATACTAGCATTATATTCAAGGTTATTGATATAAGAAAGTGTTCAATAAGAATCCAAATAACAGACCTCAAGAACATAATGAAAAATAGCTAATGAAGAAATGAAGAATACTTTGTTTCATGGATAGTGATCACGTGTCTCTAAATATAAAAAATACTAGAGCCACAAACCTTCATGAAAACTCTCATGCCAACAAGATCATGTGTATAGAATTCACCTTCCTCCAACTCTGGCCTGTCTTCATCCGTCACAACCAAGGTAGCACCAATAAGCATCTTAGCCTGCATAATATTATTAGTTGAGACCAACAAGCATGGATGTGATGTGATTAAAATGGCTGTGATAAGACGAGAAACCAGCAGCTTCCAGATGCAACCACAAGTGTTAAATCCCAAATAAGGAGTAATAATAGCAGGTAGCATTTACTTTGATAGAGTGTAACATATGGGCTTGGCAATGATTCATCAGACAGACTTTGGCAGATTATGAAGAGGTAATTCACTTACATATTTTCTTTTTCTTGGAAATATTAAATTAAAAAAAAATCGTACTTTATTCATCCAAGTCCAATAAGCAGGGAACATGGAAATAATTTCCAAAAAAGGGTCAAATAAGCTTATTTAGAGTGAGAGAGAGGAAAAAGAAGGGAAAGATAGGAGCTTTGCAAGCCATTTGCAGTCAAGTATAACATATGGGTTTGGCAATGATTCATCAAACAGACCTTGGCAGATGATGAAGCAAGAGGTAACTCATTTACATATTTTCTCTTTCTTAGAAATATGAATAAAAAAAATTGTACTTCATTCATCCAAGTCCAAGATGCAGGGAACATGGAAATAATTTCCAAAAAAGGGTCAAATAAGTTTATTTGGAGTCAGAGAGAGGAGAAAGAAGGGAAAGATAGGAGCTTTGCAAGCCATTTGCAGTCAAGTTTTCCACATTTACACTAATACGGCTTCTTCCAACAAAATGTTACATTTTTTTTTTATCGAAGAAGAAACATCACTAATAGAGGGAAAAAAATTTTAAGTAAAAAATGTTACATTGCACCTGTGATTAAAATATACTGATTAAATACAAAGAACAAAATCTTATAGATTACAGTAACAATGTTAATTAAGTTTATCTCCTTAAAACTACTGAACAAAATAGGTTACAAATTTCACCAAGAGACCTCCCCAAGCAAAGACATTGCAATCCCTTTAAAGGGTATTCAATAACGGGCAGTCCATGAGCTATTTAAGACTATAAAGCATGCAAATGTGAGAATAAATTACTCTCATTCAGGTACCTGCTCCGCCGTGTCAATTCCTCTGAATTTAAGTATCCAACTCTTCTGTCCAGGGTGCTCTCTTCCTTCCTCCATCTCAACTTCTTGAATCGTTTCTACACCCAAAACGTTCTGCTTCAACCATCTTCTTCCAGGCTACAATAATCAATTTGTTACAAGAGAATACAGAACAGACAAAAACAATTATCAAAAGAAAAGCTTTCCACACAGCAATTACTTTAACAGTTTTACCTTTGAAAACCGCAATTCAGGAAAATCAGTGCTTGGTTTCACACGAAGCTCCCCTTGAAGGCCATGAACACTGGCTATGTACCCAATATCAACAAATTCTGAGCCATTCTTGCTGGTGTCAACAATCTCTTGAGTAGCTGTAGCAACAAGTTAGACTTAGTCAAATACAAAATGTTAAAGTATAATATGAAAAGTGTGACAAATGTCTTCTAAAAAATAATGCTCAACAATTCATTATATCTTCTAATCATCAAATTTTTTAAGTGAATGATGCTAAACAAAGACAAAAAGAAAAAACTCATCACACAGAAACCATGCAACTTCACGCCCATCAATTAGTATTACCCTAAATACCATTACACAACTATTTAAGCATAAATAGATGTCTCCACATGTATATATTACATAGTACTTATTATTGGTATCATATTTATCCACCACATAAAAGTCTACTGAGCTGGCCAGTTGAGTAGAAATCTATGAAAAAGAAAAAGGACTGAAATTTGCAGCACTCTAAAAAAAATATTACTATTCCACTAAAATCAGTTTCATGAACTAGGTAATAGGTCCAACTTTTGGATCAGTCTGAGTCATTCCCATTTCTCACAGCAATGCCTCCAGTAAACTAGAGCATACAACTAATCTAATTAAACACAAAAGAAAAAATTCCCTACCAAAATTTTGCGTGAAAACAGTTTTGAGTTGTCAAAGCAGGACAAACAAACATGTTAACAGACACAACTCCACAATCTACAATCACTATGGACTGCACCAAATACAACAATTTTCCAAGGCCAAGAGCCAATCAATTCCAAAGACTTACAATTCAAGCTATACACAAGCAAACCCATTACAGAAAAAGGCTAAAGTAGAGCAAAACACCGTAAGAAACAACATCTAATTATCCAAAACAGAAAAAACAAAAAAGGGTAAAAATCCTTTGGCGAAACCAATGGAGGCTTACCCGTGCTTTGCAAAGCTGGGAGAGCAAGTTGCTTACTTGAAGAAGCATTGAAAGGGAATTGGATGAAGGAGGAAGACCCGAGAGCTCGGAAGGGAGAAATTGGTAAGGGAAGAGCTAGTCGATGAAAGTGAGAGGCAGGGAGAGTGGTGGTGGATATGGATGTGAACGCATTTGAAGAACAGAGAGGTGAAGTTGTCTGCATCTTTTGCTCGCTCTATCACTGACTTAGCGAAGGAAGCATAGAATGAGATTATTCAGAAACAGTGGCTTAGTGCTATCACAGCTTGGCAATAACTTCATTCTGAAAATGGAATCCAGCGGCGAATTATCCAAAGAAAAAGACAATTTGGAAACAAAAATCAGTGGCAAGATGGATTTTTCTGTTTAATGACGAAGACAGAGGAGTTTTTTTATTTGTTTACCCGTTTTGACTTGCATCAATTCACTTTTATTATTATTATTATTATTATGATGGCACTTATTAATAATTTTAGGAGTGTTTGCTGATATGTGAGATAACGAAGAGAAGAGAGGAAAATAAGAAAATATTGAAAACAAATCTTCTTCTATTTTCCCTTCACCCTTTAAAATTTGAAATTTATTATAAAATTGTTTTTTATTTTAAGATATATTATAAAAATTTAAAATTTCTTACCATCAATTTATTTCAAAAGCTTAGATTATTATTTATTTATTTTTATCAAAAGCTTAGATTTTTCTTTTTTCATATACAAAAGCTTAGATTTTGAGAGTAACTTCTAAATACACTAATTCGATATGAAGGGTGCGCTCTTAAGATTACTCAAGAAAGAATTTAGTCTCAGTGTACAAAAATTAGCTTGAGAATACTCTTACCACTAAAACAAAAAAAAACTTAGATTATTAACAAAAGGTCTAAGAATAGTTCTAAATCTAACATTAACAAAAAATTATTTACCAATATATACATGTATATAACAAACATTTCGACAACTTCAATGTTGTTAACATCTACAAACTCAATATTTTTTTTGGTACTTTAGCTATAATTTTGGGTTCAAACACAGAACCCATAAATTTTGAGGATAACTTTAATATTATTTGTACACAAGCCGTTTTAGTATACAAACAAGTAGTAACACTATTTTTATTTTATTTTTTTTATCTGAAATGAAAATTTTATTAAACATCAAGAGCAAGTACATCTGAAATAAAATTAGGGGGCATATCTTGCCAAACAGTTAACCCAGTAGCAGTAGAACCAAAAGCAACAAGCTTATCAGCTACTTGGTTTGCTTGCCTAGGAACCCAGCTGAAAGAACAGCTTTCAAGACTTCTACCTAACTCGTGGATGTCATCAAGTAGCAGACCCAATGGAGACATGATCCTTTCTCTGCGTTTTAGATCTAGAACCACCCCCTGAGCATCACTTTCCACACAAACATTGGCCAAACCCCAAGACAACACCAAATCCAAACCCTCCCTGCATGCCATAGCTTCCAACTCCTCAACAGGTGGCGCTTCTATCATGGGGCATGACCATGGAGCCACAAACTTCCCCTCACCATCACGCACCACTCCCTCCATTCCTTCCACACCACACCAGATGGAGATAGAGTAGCATCAACATTCATCTTCAAGATTGGAGAGATGGGTCTCACGACTCTCACCCATCTAGAATTGGATATTGACAAAGTAGGTAGTTGCACTAGCTGCATGCCACCTAACTCCTCCGATAAAGAGACCACAATGTGCCATATGTTGTTGATGGGCATAGCAGCATTGCCCACGCATATTGCATTACGTAATTTGCCAAAGAGTATAGCAGCCAATAATCATTATCACTATTTTTATTAGAGCATTGGTATTTAGCCCATATAGTTATATTCGAGCAATAGATAGGTTCATGGATAGTGGTTTGATGAAACAATTTTGTACATTCAATTTATTTTTTGTTTTTTGGTAACTCAGGAATACAGGCTTAATCTCAATTTTTGAATGAAGTTAGACTTATCAAACCTAAAACGAGTCATCCATGTTCTAAGGATTACGTGGTTGAAGCACCCACAATTATAACTTTGTGTGAGAAAATATTTTGAAACTATTATTTTGTCAATGAGAAGCCTCAAACACAAGACTCTCTTATTGGGATGAGAGCCTCTGATTAATATTGCACTAACTCGTATCTACAATAATATATTTTCTGACAACAAATCCCAACTGCTTAGTTCCCTTTATTTTTGCTCTTGTTGAGTAGTTCATTCTTATTCATTGGTACCCTCTTGTGGTTGATTCTTGGATGAGGATCTTCTATTTCCTTTTTCTCCAACCTTATGCTCTTCCCTTTTGGTAAACTTTTTTGCTNTATTTTGAAACTATCATTTTGTCAATGAGAAGCCTCAAACACAAGACTCTCTTATTGGGATGAGAGCCTCTGATTAATATTGCACTAACTCATATCTACAATAATATATTTTCTGACAACAAATCCCAACTGCTTAGTTCCCTTTATTTTTGCTCTTGTTGAGTAGTTCATTCTTATTCATTGGTACCCTCTTGTGGTTGATTCTTGGATGAGGATCTTCTATTTCCTTTTTCTCCAACCTTATGCTCTTCCCTTTTGGTAAACTTTTTTGCTTGATTCTTTACTTTATTATAATTATTTTTATACATTGAAGCTCTTGTCTTTACTATATTGCCATACCCATCCATTGCGTAGTTTGCTACTATTGATTCATCTGCATGAAATATATCATAAAGTCATAGCAAGTAAATAAGAAGCTATAACTAAATTAAAGGAAATATAGAAATGGTTCTCTTCATTCAATATATTATATATACCATTTGATTTTTTGTTTTCTTGGAAAGATTAATATATAATCATATTAGTTTATAGTATCCAGTCTTTTTGCCATCATAACACATATGTTAACTCTTTTTTTAATAGAAAGATTTCATCTGCAGAGAATTGAATCACATACTCTAATACATCTATAATTTTTCTTCCCAAGTTTTTTATATGCTAGAGTATTAATTTGGTTATGCTTTTGTTAAAGCTAAGAAGAGGAGATATTGGTAAACTCACCATTTTGAGTGTTTTCAATTAGCTTACGAGCTGTGATTTCAAATGAGAGAGAAAATATGAGGAGAAGGCCAAGGAGGAAGAAAACCTTTGAGTAAACCATACAGTATTTCAAGATATAAAGCAAACAATATACTTTGTAAATTTAATAGAACTCTTCTAGCTTGTTGGACCATATATATATATATATACAATAGGGGGAGGATAAGAAGTTGATGTAAAATATGGCTAATCATTTTTCCAGAAGCCAAACATTTAGAGTTCAAGATATTCATTAAAAGGAACAAAAAATTAGAGTGGAATATGACATTTGAATAATATATTCACCTAATTAAGGCTTTTATTTTTTTTTTTCTTTACTAATACGATCTGTCCTTGTTTGAAAGCATTGACATCTATATTTTGTTTTTTTTTTTTTGGGAATTTGTTGAAAATTCATTTAACCTTTCAAGTGTTACAATTACAATACTTACTTGAAATAAATTATTTTATTTTATTTTATTTTATTATCCCTTTGTAGTATCTAAGGTTTACTCTATCATGGTTAGTTTATGTATAAATTAAGATCAAGATGTGGTATTATATCCGTATTAGACTGTTATGGCGGTAACTAATGCATAGTATCTAAAGACACACATGATGGTAGAACATGTAGACTCTTTTTTGGAGATTTATGTCTAAACTCATTTGGTAATTAATAGTAGATTTTTCTTTAAGATGAACTAATAGAAGTTATGAGAAGAAGGTAATCGATCCTAATTAAATGATTTTATACGATTCAAAATACAATTAGTGTACATGATGTATAACGAGAGAGGGCAAAATGAACTCTTTGACTATTGCCAAGTAATATTAAAAGTAACCAACGTGTAAAAACTTGTATATGTTAAAATTTATTCTAATCCTTAAAAAGAAAAATCAAGATAAGTATATATAATACAATTTATTTAATTTTTTTTTAAATTGAGATCTTAAGTTCAAATCCCCACCACATATTCCTAATTAAAAAATTTTACTTTATTTATCTAATGGCAAAAAAGAAAAAAACTCTAGTCCAATTGGTCTAGGATATCTCTAAGTTTTTTTTTTT
>QAOA01000313.1:64282-118205 GCA_003255065.1 Cercis canadensis
AAAAAAAAAAAAAAAAAAAAAAAAAAAAAAGAGAAACACACGACATGAATACAACTAAATTATATTTATACCAAAGGTCTAGAAGAAGTGGTATTAGACTCACAAATAATTAATACTAATTTTTCAATTTTATTTTACCTTATTAATTAAAGGGTCGCAAATATTTCTCAAATTAATTCATACTCTATTGATTAAGGGGTATTTTAGTATGTCAAAATTCTCTATTGGTTGTGGCAATAGCATAGCTGCATAAGTGGCGGTGGAAATAGCAAGATCCAAAAAAATATTAAATATATTGCGATGGAATGGAACGTCCTAAATTGTCTTTAGGAATTTTGGATGAGGACATTTTTGTCCAAAAGAAGATAAAGTTTCCTAACTCCTAAACAGCTTCCCGGTTGCGCTCTCTCAGTAGCCGAGACATTTGATCTGCAGATTAGGAGCCGTCTTTCTCAGCGGTTCTGCTTTCTCCCACTTTCTCCCGCTGCTGCCGCCATTCTCATTCGCCTGTAATGGCGGCGTTGTGCCCTTCACAATCATCAGGTAAAAGTGGTACTTTTTTTTTTTCTGAATTTTTCTTATTATTATTATCTCCTCATATCAAATCTCTGGGGTCTCTCTACACCCTCTAACTGGATGAATCTTCCTTAGGGCTGTTTGGTGGAGATGAAAGTTAAAATAAACAAATTTTAAGCCCTGAGCTTTTAAGTTCAGTGTTTTACATTGAGAGGGTAGCTGTTTCAATTGAAGAAGTTTAGCCCTTTTGTCCTTTTCTGAACTTATAAAAAATGGGTCACATTGCTATCACTAATTATTATAAATTAGTGAAATTTTTAGCTTTCAGCATTTAATAGTATTACAAACAGCACCTTGTCATTTGTGTTTAGACTAAATATCAGTTCAAAATGTTGGCATTGCATTTAGAAAGGGAATGCTGGATTATTATTATTATTAGAACATACTCTTTTTTGATGTACACCTTGTATTCAAGTATTTTCATGTTGGCAATTTAAAACCATTATGGTTATTTTCTTCATCAAATTGATGTGAGTAACTCAGCAACAATGCTTGGTTTCATGTTGTCCATTTTATTTTATTTTTGCAGCTGGCTTGGATTATCTTGAACTTAAAGAAATTAGTGCAAAGGATTCATTAGATTTTGATGAATGGACTTCACTACTTTCGAAGGTTGAGAATATATATCATGTAAGTTTGATGCCAACACTTGAGAATGGTGATTGAATTTTCTCTTGATATGTCTGAGATCAACATGACATACTGCTGTTTGATATACAACATGACTATATGTAAGTCTGATTCTCATTGGCATTTGAGTTTTGACTGAATAAATTGAGAAAGCCTGGATTTTGATTAAACTATTGCATTACTTAAAAGTCTGCAGGTAGATGATCTCATTTGATGTTTCTAACTTCCTGAGTTATAGGGTTTTCATGTATATAAAATCCTTGATTTCCATTAAACTATTGCATTACTCCCCTTGAAGATTGTTGAAGGAAGAAAGTCCAAACTTAGATATTCTTTTTCTTCTTCATTTTTTTCCCTTTCTTTTTGAGATAAAAGAAGTATTTCTCTAAGAGAAGTACAGAATTAGAGGACTAGAGGTCCTCCTAAAATATCCCAAATTATAGGGGGAAAACCAACAGAAGGAAGAAGATAAACTGAAAAGAGTTCGTCAATACCTATTCATATCCAACTATGAAATTTCCCTAAGGAAATTATAATCTAAAACCCAAAAGGAGGCCTAGGAAACGACTATATCCCATAAGATCTGTAATAGTAGAAAATATTGAGAGAAAACTCTAGCATTGTGCTGTAGCCAAAAAAACCAGCTCCCAACAAAATATCATACTTCCATAAAACCTTTCACTCATTTTTCTCTCAACCTACAAAAGCAGGGTTTTTAAGACTTTGACACCTACTTGCCGAGGAGACCTTGGAGGAGTTGATTGTGACTCCTGTTATGATGCCTCTATCATGTCACAGTCTAAGAATATTTTCCTTGGAATCGAGGGATGTTGTTCACTCCATGTGATGCCTCTGTCATGGAGGCCTTGTCAGAGGCTCAATGCCTATTTGGTCATCACCTTCTTGGAACGTCCAAGGAGGTGATATCTGCATGAATGTTTTAAAAGTGAGATTTGAGAGATGATGATTCTATTGGCTGCTCTGTTGGCAAGTGAAGGTGTGACGGCCCCTGGTTAACTAGGGAGCCTTTAGGGGTCAAGTGGAGGGCTTGCTTATTTTTTTTTATTGTCAGTTGTGATTTTGTTTTCTGGTTTTGTTGTTTATTTTTTATAGTCATACCTCTCTCTCTCTCTCTCTGCCACTCTTTTGAACTGAATCACTAATCATGAACATAATCTTTAATACTGTAAGAATTGAGATATATACTTGAATAGAGATCATTAATTGTTATTCCTACTGTTTCTTTCTTGAAATGCCATTGAGTATGCAATTATAGACAAGGCTGGTTTAGCTCCAGTGCTGTACTTCTTCATCAATTTCTCTTGTTTATAGTCTTAAAATTGGCTCATTATTATTCTGGGATTTGTTGGTTTAATGAGGCCTGGGTGCCAATATGGTGTTTGGTGCTATTTCTGCAGGATGATTTGGAAAAGATATGTCTAGTTTATGACCCTTTCTTGTCTAAGTTCCCTTTGTGCTATGGGTATTGGAGGAAGTATGCTGCCCACATGACGCGCTTATGCACCATGGATAAGGTTGTTGAAGTCTTTGAACGAGCTGTGCTAGCAGCAACATATTCAGTAGGCTTGTGGGTTGACTACTGTAGCTTTGGCGTGTCAGCTTTTGAGGACCCATCTGATATTCACAGGTAATATAATAGATAAAATATATAATAGTTTCTATAAGTGTTGCCATCAACAAATGTAATGGGAGCATTATATTATAGATTCTTTAGGTGTTCTAATAAGTTGTTTTGCTAACTCACTTAGATGGATTTCTTCTGTTATTGATTTGGCAAACTGATTCTTATCAATCACATTATAATGTAAGGGTTCCTTATTTGTTGTAGTTATTTGATTCTGGGTTGATTTAAATGTTCTCTTCACATTCTGACCTCTCTTTACTCTATGAATGCTTACTCTTGTTTATTTAGACTTAAAGGCAGTGAATTAATTTTCTTGATATCTTTCTGGCAGATTGTTTGAAAGAGCCATTTCCTTGGTTGGGAAGGATTACTTATGTCATACCTTGTGGGACAAATATATTCAATTTGAGTTCTCTCAGCAGCAGTGGATTTCTCTCGCTCACATTTATATCCAAACTCTAAAATTTCCAACCAAAAAATTACATCAGTATTATGACAGGTATCTCCTGCTTCTGACACTTGTCCAAGTCAACAATTGACTTTAGTACTTTTCTGTTTTTCTTCTTCATCCTTTTTATCCTTCAATAATTATTATCTATTTACTTTTATGTCAATTTCTTGGTTATTTTGGATAGCCAAGTGCACTTTTTTAAAAGGGGTGGAAGACCTCCTTCTTGGAGGGTAGTACTCAGTTTCTCTTAGATATTTTGAGTTTTAGATTTTAGAGTTTCAGATATGTAGAATACTAGAAACTGAGTTAAAATTTGTTTTATCTCATAGTAAAGTCATTTTCTGCTATCATTTCTATATATTGCTGACTGGCCAGTCTCAGACTCAGAGTCTGCATTTTGTCTCTTCAATTTACAGTTTTTAGAGTTTTCTATGATCATACTTGTGTGTTATTTACCACCTTCACTTTATGTGCTTTGGGCACAACTTGCTGATGATTAATATGAATGTTTGTCCTGCTTGTTGGACCGTGTGAAGTGTATGCTTCACAATATGTATGTACAAGTACATATGTTTGTGTGTATGTATATATGTATATAACTATATATACACTTACCAGATGTTATTTCTGTATTTCTTCAGTTTTAAAAAGTTGGTAGCCTTTATGGAAGATGACATGGCAGGCCAGGGCAGTTTTATTAAAGAATTACAATCTGAACCTTTGCTTGAAGATGACATCACCATATGTTGCAAGGATGACAAGATTTATTGCATTATCATGGATATGCTGGATTCATCAGTTGGCTTGACTAGGTCAACAGCCCTGCAAAAGTACAGGATTGTTGGAGAACGACTTTATCATGATGCTTGCCGGTTGGATTTGGAAATTTGTTCTTTTGAGGCAAACATTCAGAGATCTTACTTTCATGTCAGGCCACTTGATCCCAGTCAATTGGAGAATTGGCACCAGTATCTGGATTTTGTTGAACAGCAAAGCGATTTTGACTGGGTATTGTTCTGTAAACAGTAATCCCAATAAAGTATTTTGCCTGTTGCCTGTTTTGTTTTGAGTGAATTATCTAACCTCCCTTGTATTTAGCTGAAATTACGTAAACCTTCCCTCTATTTTCAGAACCTACAGAAACATGTGTTGACAGTTGAAATTTAAAAATATTACAAACAAATCCAGTTAGTATTTTCTTTAACAGAAACAGTTAGAGGACCATCAAATCTTTGTCAGATATCATATTTACTCCTATTTAGTAGATACCTTGGCTTTGAATATTAAGGGAGGTTTTATAGGTTTTGGAAATCGGGAAGATGTTCATGTTATTTCAGCTAAAAATACAGGGGAGGTTGGAGTAGTTTACTCTTTGTTTTATTTTTTCTTATACATTGCTGCCTTTTCTTAATCTTCTATTGCTTTGTTTGTGCATAGGCTGTGAAACTTTATGAAAGATGCTTGATTGTTTGTGCCAACTACCCTGAATACTGGATGCGTTATGTGGATTTCATGGAAACGAAGGGAGGAAGAGAAATAGCAAACTATTCTCTAGACCGAGCAACAGAAATATTTTTGAAGGTATCTTCCTAATTATGCCAATTGTATTGATTGAGTTTCATGCTTATTTTCAGCTTTTGCATCTGAGTATTTTCTCTGTGGTCTGACAAAAAAAATTGCAAAACCGATAATGGAGTTTTAACGAATGCAAATAGCTACAACACAAATTATAAGATCAGTAGTATGATCGTTTTTGGCCATAAATCAGTGGTAAGATTACATGATCAAGATGCTCAGAGTCGTAATTTAGTAGATTGGTAAGTGAAAGGAAGAAGAGAAATAGAGATTTAGATTTGCAAGTGCCATGCATCATGGTCATGGTTAATTGGTCAAGTGGTGAAGATCATACTTAATTAATTAGGTTACATTATGATTGTAATGGTCTTGTAATGTTCTCAGGAAAGCATACTCTGTCACTGAAGCTTTTGTAATTCAACTTTTCTTACTTCATAAACTATTCATTAAGTAGAAACTGGTTTTCATGTATTTGAACTCATTTAGGCTGGTTATGGTAAATTTCATGATAGACACTCATGTAGTTCTATAAGAGATGGAACTGGTTAGGTCCTTAGGAGGGCTCTTGGTTGGGAGCACTATGTAAGACAATGAGATGCAGTATTTGCTAAAGCCCATTTCTCACACCCTTCGCCTTCTCTGTCTGAGCGAATCTAAACAATGACAATAGTTCTACATAAATTATGTCACAATTTAACCTCAAAAGCCCATTTATTCCCCAAAATCCCATTTGGTGTGCACTTATGGTTGTTTGGTAGATTGGTAGACTCAATTCTCTGCCTCAGCACTGAGCAGATCAAGTTTCAAAAATAAAGTCACCAAACAACCATTAGTATTTTATACAGTAGCAAAATTACATTATTATTATTACTCAAATATTTCTAAAAGTTTTATATCCTTTTGTGTACCTTAGCATCTAAAAGTGATATTTACCAACAATACTCAAACATAAACTGATTTTTCCCAAAAACCTATTCTTCCAAAATCAATTATCGCAAAAGTGATTCCTCTTAAGAATCTAAAATCTTACCGATAGTGAAACACATACTGCATATACTATGTTTATGATTCTATTGTGTGGTTCAAAATAGGAACACTGTTAATGATAAATAAGAAAATTTGAATCAAAACTTCTTCAGTACCCCTAGCGTCAAGTTGGGTGGTGTTCTCTGCATTGGATAATTTTTATTCTTCCCTTGCCCGTTATCCTTTTTAACATTACAACAAGTGCTGAACTTGCATAATTTTTTTCTTCTATAGGATGGTTTGAGTTCATAGCTTTATGCATGACTTGGAGATGTTTATTGCCCCATCATATGTTCGTTGCAGAGAGTGCCAGCAATGCATCTATTCACTGCCAGGTATAAGGAACAAATAGGAGATGTTTTAGCTGCCCATGCTGCGTATGTTCAGAGTGGTACAGAGACAGATTCAGGCTTTGTGGAGAATGTTATATCAAAAGCTAACATGGAAAAACGTCTGGTATGTGATTAGGTCTTACTACCATTATAGAAAAATCAACTCTCTGCAATGTCTATATACCGAAAAGTGACTGTGTGCTACTTTTATTATTATCATCAGGGAAACACGGAGGCAGCTTTTATTATATTCAAAGAAGCAATAGACATGGCTACAGCCAACGAAAAGTCACACACTCTCCCCATTTTATATGTCCATTTCTCACGGCTTAAATATATGGTAGGTATTTTGGGCTTTTGAGGATAAGAGTCTTCAAGATTTTAAATCAATTATATAATTATAATTATTAGGATAAAATCTCCTCAGTTTATTAAGTTAATGAGGACATTCATTTTTGGCCCCCTAATGTTGATTTTTGTTGTTGGTTTTGGTCTACCTAGACTCTAATTAGGTGCTGTATAGTTCTTTGGATGAAAAATTCCAAAAAGGGGCCCGATTGCATCCAAAATTAGGAGAATCCAATTGCATAAAAGGAGTTAAAATTAGGAAGAAAAACTAAACTTCCTTAGAAATTTTGGAAACTGATAGTGTATTAATATAAATATTTTTTTAGTTGCTTAAGTGTATTAGAAGATTCATTTTTTGTCCTAAATTTATCCATGTTTTTTCAATTTAGTCCTAGTTTCTAATTGTATATAATGTAATCTCTCTTTGTATGCAAGGCTTTAAGCAAGAACCAAATGGTATCTAATTAGAAATTAGGGACCCAATTGGAATAAAGTAAAACTTTAGGGGCAAAAAGGATGTTTCTAATATTTTGGCGCAGCTTTTGTTGGAGAAATGATCAGTGTTTGTGTAATTTGTTTCTAAAAGTTCTTTATTAATATTAAAAGGCCGACAGGTTGACATGTCAGCTCAGAAATACTAGGACACTAAATGTCATATATATATATATATTTGAAAATTTTATATTTGTATAAAACAGTATATTAAGCAAAGTGAAGGAGCATCCGTATCAGTGCTGGTTAGAACATGTTATTTCTGGTAAAAAGTTCGTATTTCATTCATAGGACCATCATATATATACATAGGTTAGCCCCTATAATCAAGCTATCTAATTCCTATAATTACGCTTCCTATAATTAAGCTATATTACCATATTTACATCCTGTAACAGCTATCTAGAATCTTTCCATATTTACATTCTATAACACTCCCCCTCAAGGTGGAGCATAGATGTTAATCATGCCCATCTTGTTACAAATGTAATCAATGCGGGCTCCATTCAAGGCTTTTGTAAAGATGTCTCCTAACTGGTCTTCTGTTGGTACATATCCTGTACTAATGAGCTTCTCTTCAATCTTTTCACGAACAAAGTGACAGTCGATCTCAATATGTTTAGTGCGTTCGTGAAACACAGGATTTGATGCAATGTGAAGAGCAGCTTGGTTGTCACACCATAGCTTTGCTGGTAGTGAGAGCTCAAAGCCAACTTCTTTCAATAGTTGGTATATCCATACAATCTCACATACTGAGTTTGCCATAGATCTGTACTCTGATTCTGCAGTAGATCGGGAGACTACATTTTGCTTCTTACTCTTCCATGAAACCAGGTTCCCTCCCACAAAGACACAATAGCCAGTAGTGGATCTCCTATCATCCTTGCACCCTGCATAGTCTGCATCAGAATAGGCCTCAATCATGCCAGAGAAACATTCTACCTTAGTGTGTCCATGATGCCCATAAAATAATCCACGTCCTGGAGCTCCTTTCAAGTAACAAAGAATTTGTTCTAGGAGCGCCCAATGGTTAACTGTCGGAGAGGACATAAAGCGGCTGACAACACTGACCGAATACGCAATGTCGGGACGAGTCACTGTAAGATAATTCAACTTCCCCACAAGTCTCCTATACCTCTCAGGATCATGAAATGGTTCACCATCATCCTTTGCAGGCTGTATGTTAGGAGTCATTGGGGTACTACATGGCTTAGCCCCTACTTTTCCTGTTTCTTTCAGCAAGTCAAGAACATANAGGGTTTGAACAGAAACATTAAATTGTGTTTTTATTTCGGCACAGAAGGCACAAAAATATGAAAAGACCTCAGAACGATTTTTCATTAAATATAACCATGTAACACGAGAGTAGTCATCAACAAAGGTAACAAAATACTTAAAACCAGTTTTGGATAAAATTGGACAAGGACCCCAAACATCAGAATGTACTAACTCAAATGGAGACGCAGCTCGTTTATTGACTCTAGACCCTAAGGGAACACGATGATGTTTGGCAAACTGACACGACTCACAATGCAAAGACGATAAATGACAAAACTGAGGATAAAGCTGCTTGAGCGCTTGAAGAGACGGATGACCCAAACGACAATGCACCTCAAATGGAGACAAGGAACTAGAACACGCTAAGGATCTCGGCACCTGAATATCCAGTACATAGAGGCCTCCGGATTCATGTCCTTTACCAATAATCTGTTTCGTCGTAAGATCCTGAAAAAGACAATAATCAGGAAAGAATGAGACACTACAGTTCAAGCTACGAGTGAGTTTACTAACGGAAATCAGATTAAATGAAAAATTAGGTACACTCAACACTGAGGGCAAAGAAATAGATGGTGTGAGGTTAATAGTGCCAGAACCAAGGACATTAGGGGTAGACCCATCAGCTATAGTCACATGAGATGAAGAAGCATGGTTATGGAAGGTTGAGAAAAGGTTAGGATTACCTGTCATGTGGTCTGATGCACCTGAATCAATTACCCACTTGGATGACGAAGAGAGAAGACATGTAGGGGATTTACCTGTATCAGCAAAGACAGCAGTCGAAGCAGGAGATTTTAGTGATTCCTGGTACTGAGTAAACTGGGCAAAGTCATCGGCAGAGACCGTAACAGTCTTATCAGACGATAAGGCAACATGCGCAGACCGCCCTCTTGGATGCTTGGTAAGAAGTTTCTTACAAGTGCATTTCGTATGCCCCAGCTCATGGCAGTAAAAGCACTCGACTTCCCCTGATTGCTGACTTCGACTGTCCATATTCCGGTCACGATGATTCATCCCACCTCGAGAGCCACCTCGAGAGCCACCTCGAGTACTACCCCGAAAATCCCCACGACTAACAAGAGCACTGTTAGTAGCAATGGGCTGAGAAGTCTGCAGGTTCTCTGTGCGAAGGACTCTAGAAAAAATTTCCCTGCAAAGACGAGATTTCAGGGTTTGAGAGAACTTGAGATTTAACAGCCTCAAACTCTGGACGGAGGCCTGCTAGGAAACTCATGACTGCCATGTTCTCCCTCTGATCTTGTTGAACTTTGAAATCAGGGCTGAATGGGAGAAGCATATTTAGTTCTTCATAGGTTTTCTTGAACTCCATAAAGTAAGCAGTAAGAGGCTTATCCTGCTGTTCTCCCCGATAAAAGTTCTTACATACCTCATACATACGATATATGTTTCCTCGTCCAGAGTACAAGAAATCTAGATATGCCATCAACTCCTTCACAAATTCACAATGATTGATCAGACCAAGTACCTTCGTATCAATAGAATTCCGAATCTGCAAGAATAGTCTTGCATCATCCCGCAGCCATGCTTTTTTGGTATCATCCGTAGGAGGATCAGAGGTAAGATGATCGTCCTTCTCAATGCTCCGTAAGTACACCCGAACAATTTTACTCCAGTCTAAGTAGTTGGAGCCTTTGAGTTTATGCTCAGTGATTTTTGTCATAACCGGAACTACCTCAGCCATGACTGTGGATTTATTTTCTGTTATAGATGAAGCAAGACACAAAGAAACCAAGCAAAACCACCCAAACAGCCGAAGCAATACAGAAACAGCGGAATAGCAAACCAAACCAGAATGTCAAATCACCACAATGGAATATCAAAACCAAACCAGAATATCCCCACAGCCAGCACCAGAATGCTCAAAACAGAATGAGAACAGAAGCCAAATAAACCCAAACAGAATTCCCAAAAGACAGAATTCCCAAACAGCAAAACAGTGAACAAAATGGGAGAGGAATAGTGACCAAACCAAAGGATGACGCCGAAAACGAGACAAAAAACACCGGAGATACACCGGAAATGGGACGAGAACGCCGGCGAGACAGATCGGAGGAGAAGAAGATGCCGCACGCTCCTTCACGCTCTGGCGCGTGGGTCGCAGGGCAGAAGCGTTGGCCTGTGCGTGGATGTCACACGCGCCGCCGATGGCTGCCGGACTCTCTGGGTCGGCCGGCCGGTGGCTTCTGAACAATCCGAATGGGGTGGTGAGGCAAAACAAGCACCGTATATGGGTGCCCTAGACTCACCCTCACAAATTCTCACAAACCCTCTCACAAACCCTAATAGAAGCTTGGACAAATTGTACCAAACTCTGATACCATGTTATTTCTGGTAAAAAGGTTTGTATTTCATTCATAGGACCATCATATATATACATAGGCTAGCCCCTATAATCAAGCTATCTAATTCCTATAATTACGCTTCCTATAATTAAGCTATATTACCATATTTACATCCTGTAACAGCTATCTAGAATCTTTCCATATTTACATTCTATAACAGAACAACATAAACAGGGCTAGAGAAAGAAAGGATGCAGTTGATCTTATCCCACCAAACATCAGCTAATAATTTTTCTTCTACACCCACATCCAAAATTTTACCTCCCTTGAATTCATGACCATGTTATACCATCTTCCCTTTTGAATTTCAGGTGTTTGCTTTTTATTTGAATTCGAAATGTTTTCTGCCTTGTTTTTTTTTCTTTGGGTTACAAGTCAATTCTTTTGTATTACCAAAATTGCCAAACTTATTTTAATATATTCCCTTACTTGTCCTTTGCAAAATGTTAACCAAGCAAAAAACAACAGCAGCTTTGTCCAGTCATGTCCAGTACGTGTTCATGTTATGTTAAGTTGTGTCTAAAACGTGTCTAAGCTGGAAGACATATTTCTTTTATTTTGATGCGAGTTGGACATTTGTGTTGTGGCATTGTCTATGGTCAATATGTGTTGACACTATGACACTCATTAAAATGAAGTGTCTGTGCTTCTGTAGACGTCAATGTCTTGTGGCATTGTGTGTTGACAATGACATTTGTGAAAAATGAAGTTGCTTTGTTTCATGAACTTTGGTTATTGCTGTCGAAGATAGTTTATCTATCTGAGTACACGAAGCAGGCAAACTTCATTTTTTAGGAGTGTTAAGATTGTCAACATGTTTTGGACATAGACACTGCCATGGTACATTGACTATGAGTGTCTGACATGTGTTTGTACGTGCGAGAATAAAAAAATAAAATTTTCCTGGCTCTGGACATGTCGTAGACATGGATTGGGCACTCTTGCTGCCCCCCTCCTCTTTTATTACTAAGTCAATAAATTATAATGAATGAGCAATTTAGGTAATAGATATAGTTGACTTATAAAATAAGCCCCGCAGATGGCAGAGTGCATTTAGAAATCAAAATAGAAATTTTCAAGGGAAAACTGAACAACCCACTCACGGGGGAGAGGCAAAATTTTGCGTGTGGGTGTGGAGGAAAAATTACTTGCTGTAGAGGATTGATTTGGTTGCCATTTGGCTGTCATTACAATCAGTTCTCTCATCTTTTATTTGTTTATTAGTTCACTATATTAAGTTCTGTGTCAAAATGTTGAACAAAGCATATGGGATATATATGATGACTCAATGAGGATCTTATTAAAGTGGAAATGAACAAGAAGAATCTGTTATTTCTATTATGCATGCTGATGTTGGATGTAATTATTAATTTTTTTTTTTTTTGATGTGTCTCTTTTGGTTTTAAGAGTACAAATAGTGTGGATGCTGCCAGAGATATCTTAATTGATGGTATCAGANATATGGGATATATATGATGACTCAATGAGGATCTTATTCAAGTGGAAATGAACAAGAAGAATCTGTTATTTCTATTATGCATGCTGATGTTGTATGTAATTATTAATTTTTTTTTTTTGATGTGTCTCTTTTGGTTTTAAGAGTACAAATAGTGTGGATGCTGCCAGAGATATCTTAATTGATGGTATCAGAAATTTTCCTCAAAGCAAATTGCTTCTAGAGGTATGTCTGTCTATCCATATATTCTTATATACGCTGTCTAGGCTTAATTATTGACTGACTTATAAGGGACCCACTGAAAGTCCAGAGAAGAAAAACATTTAGTTCGTTACTGTAAGACTGACTCTCAGTGACCTTCATATAATGCCAGAATGAGTCAAGCTATGCTTTGTAGTTGATAAACTTGTATCAGTTGCTACTTATCTGTTCTAGTGAGACTTCTTCCCCCTCCTAGGACAAGTGTGGAGGAAGAAAATATGGGTTTAAAGCCTTTCAGGGTTTGACTTAATACCAACCATAAAAAAAAAAAAAAAAAAANAAAAAAAAAAAAAAAAAAAAAAAAAAGATTAAACAAAAATTCATCTTCTCCAAAGAGCTGCATGATATTTGAATTTTAACTATGATAAAAAGTTATTCAGTTGCATTGAATATGCTTTGCAGGAACTGATAAAATTCTCAATGGCGCATGGAGGGCCAATGCACATAGCTGTGGTAGACTCAATTATTGCTCATGCAACATCTCAAAGGCCTGATGGATCTCAAAGTCTAAGTGCTAAAGATGCGGAGGATATATCAAACTTATACCTTGAGGTTATATTTCTCCTATGAATTGAATTCTCCTGGAGTCCATCATTATGATTTAGGTGTGAAGTAGTCTAAAGGGAAGGATATTGACAATGGTGTAAGGATAACTCTTACACCAATTCTAAACCAATAGATCTATTTTAATCTAATGGCTGAAAAAAAGACTCCAATGTGATAGTGAGCTCCAGCATTTAATTAGGAAAGAGAATTATCCACATAGAATCTCACTCTCTCTTCAAGACTATACTCCTATTTTTTTTCCTCTCCCTTTCTCTGTTAAACTACTTTGTCTTTTACCTCAACTCCCACATCAGTTAAATGACTCTCTCTCACTTCTGCCTCAGCTTCCATTGATGAACCACTTGCATCAGAGTGTTTTTATTTTTATTTTTACTTTTTTATTGAGATAAAAATTATCACTCAAAAAGAAGAAAGGCATAGCCCTTGAAAAAACCAATAGAATGGCTAAAGTGTGGGAGGCTAAAAACATTCAACTGAAGACTCTGCCAACAAACTAATTTGCTTATTATTTGAACCCACACAGCAAGAGGGAGAGAGGATGTTTCCTGATTCAAATGAGCATAACTCCAGAATTAAGATCCTTCCCAAGTCTCTGAACTCTTCTTTTTCTATTTTGAGCAAGTTTCAACTTCAATTCTTAATTCAATACATAATTCATTTTTAACAAGGCGCAAATATGAAAATTCTGAAAATTAAATTATCTCCTGTCATACCCATTAACTACATCTTTTTAAATTTGAGGAATGCCAAAATTGTTAAAATTTGCATGTAAGATAAGAGGGAGAATGATATAGAAGGAAGTGGAAAGAACATAGAAGATTAATTGTAAAGAGAGAGAGATAGTAAGAGTATCAATGAGTGTATTTCTCTTCCCTAATTAATGTCAATCTCGACTAAAAATTTAGGAACTTTTTAGTCATTAGATAGAAAATAGATCAATGGTCCAAGATTGGTTTGAGAGTTTTACTCTTACAGCAGTGTCAATTGATCTCTCCACAGACATACATTATTTTACCGGTTTGTTTATAATTAAAATAAAATTTATAGGATTGTGCTTGTGCGCCTAATAGCTTGTCTTAGTTGTGCATAATGTATTGATTCTGACTGCCCAAACACATGAATTAATGGCTCATTAACTATTATTCATTTAATTTAGTAGAATATTTGATATATTTCTATAACCAGTTTGTTGACCTCTGTGGAACCATACACGATGTGAGAAAGGCACGGAATCGGCACATAAAACTTTTTCCGGACTGTGTTAGGACAGATTTTTGTCAGCAACCAGCTAAATGTAGAAAACTACTAAATTTGAATAAGGACAGGAGAGAAGAGACTCCTGTTGCCATGCCTCATCAGCCATCTGGAGATTCTAGTTCTGACCTCAATGTGGCACAAGACAAGAAATTGTCACCTTCCAGTGCTGGAGCACCGTTGCTGGAAAATCATACTGCTAAGTCTGATGATGCCATGAGGAATGAGCTTGAATTTGTGGAAGCTGATGACAGTGCACAAGAAAAAGGAACAGAATTACCTCACAGAGTTGCTGAGGAACCAGAAGTTAATGATCCTGAACAGAATGTGTCATCTGCAGATTTAGTGGCAATGAAAGAGATCTCTCCAGAAGTTTCTGAGCATCTTGGAAAAAAATGTTCCGAACCCGATGTTTCATTAGAAAATGTAGTGCATAAAAAAGCCAATGAAAATGAACTTTTACAAATTTCCAGAGAACACTCAAAAGAAAATGATGCTTATGTCCAGGGAAAGTCTGAGCTTGAGTCTGAAGAAGTGAAACCACTTTCTCTGGGGAGTCTTTCGTTGAAACCCCAGGAAAGTACACATCCTGGTTCAGCCCCTGTGTTGTCTCGTGAGTGTGAAGTTATTTCAGAAGCCTTAAAATCAAATGGTAGCACAGTAGGGGTTGGGCGTAATGCAAATCAAGACAACTCTGCAAGCACTCAAGATTCTGAGTCTGCTCATATTCAAATTGAAATAAATAGTCCTACATCTTCAGCAAGCCATCAGGATCATATAACAAGAAAACCACTTTTACAGCCCCATTTGTCTAGAAATAGTGGTGGAAACTGGCATCAAACGAGTAATGCTAGAAAATTTCGTAAAGGTCCTAGATTTGGGTATCATGGACATGGACACAGAAAACAGCATCAACGGCGGCAGCTATCTCCACGCCGGCACCATCCGGCTGAAGTGAGTTCTAAAATTTCTATGACTCCAGGTTATCCCTCACAACCTGTGTTGCAAATTCAGCAAGGCAGTCAAGGACCAAATCAGTATCAGGTCACAGCTAATCATACTGATTTGGCAGCTAATAGTTGGCCAATGCTAAATGTGCAGCCACAGAACTCTGCATCTCAGTCTCAACCACCTGCCACGCAAACTGCATCACATGTATCACAACATATAATGGAAGGACATGGGCAGTATGGACATATGCAGAATGGACAAGCAGATAATGAGTATGATCAGATGTGGCAATATTATTACTACCACCAGCAGCAGTTTCTCCAGCAGCAACAGCTGCAGCCACAGCAGCAGCAGCAGCTTCTTCAGCAACAGTACCAGCCGCAGTTGCAACTACAAAATTATATTCAACTACAACAACAATCGTTTCAGCAACAGTCACAACAGCTTCAACATCAAAGTCAACCTGAGCATCTTCAATTGCAACAGCAGCAACAGTTGCAGATGCAACAAGAAGTTCTTATGCAGCAGCAACCTCCGCAACAAGAGTATCCTCTTCACTCACAGCAGCTGCAGCTGTCAACACAGGTGCAGCAAGAAGAACAGAAGCAATCAGCTACTGCCCCACATAATCAGTCACTGAATTCTAGCTATTATCAGCAGGTGTGTTGACAAAAAACACAATTGTTTGAAATAAGGTTCAATTATATTGTTGTAAACTATGTGGTTGGATGACTTACTTTTTGAAATATATATAAAAAAAAAGAGATATATAGAGATGGAGTACCAGAGAAAATCAAGCCTGGTAATGCACCAATCTTGAATATATATATTCTTCTCTTGGCTCATTCAATTCATGTCCAGCTCCACTTGCATTGTTCTATTGGTATACTTGAACTTTTCTAAAGGCCAAATCCCTTCTCATAGTCAAGGAAACAAGGTTCTTGGTATCAGTTGTGTGTAGTGGAATTGAATATTTTTTAGTGAGATCGGTAGTGGATCATATGTTTGAACTGCCAACTGAACTTCTAATTCTTCTAATAGTTAATTTCTTTGCTATGCCAGAGTAGCAGTCACCCCATAGTGGATCAAGGGCAGGGAAATTTGACATCCCGGGTGAGTTAAACCAGTTTCTTATACAAAATTTTGGCATCTTCACTGGAGAATTGCTTGCTTCTGTATAGATGAACCCCCACCAACAAATTGGCATAAGACATGTGACATTAACATATTCTGTGCTCTTTTCCCAGATAATAATATGATTTTATATTTATTGTTTATTTATTTGTTTAGCTTGGGTCATGTAGGTTCAAGGAACAAAACTATCGCAGCATTCAGGCGAGGCTGGATTGGTTTCTTCTTCTGTTCCACCTCATCCCCAAGAGAAATCTCCCGAATTAGAGTGACATATACCCTTGTAGGTTCATCGGATGCTTCAAATGTACATTTTAGAATACCAATTATTTTTGCTTGGGAGGAGGGGGTTGTTAAGGACTTTGATACTTGAATGTAAACTTTCTAGTACTTCTCTCGTTTGATGGAAAAGGAAATTTTTATATAAATTTTTTCCAAAGAACCAAATTTTTTATATATACTACCCTTAAGTAGATAGAGCTAAATTTTTTAGTTTGAATATAATGAAGTAAGTATTTAGACTTGGAACAAGAGAATTTTGGATTAATTGTGAATCTAAGTTTGATATCTAACAATTGAGCTTGAAGAATCAACTTGATGCGTTAAAAGATAAAAGATGTAACCAGGGACATAAGCCTTTATTTTTTTTTCCCTGAAAAAATATATTGTTTTCAAAATACATCGTTTTTAATGGTATTTGGTTGGGTTCTTTTATGAGGAACTTAAGGTACCTTAAAAAAAGAGACTTGGATCTCACATTTTTTTTCTCACCAATTTGAGGGCAGTTGAATATGAGCAGTTCAGAAAAAAAAAAAAAAAAAGCTTTTAAGTAAATCTAATTAAATATGAAAGGTGCATATTTAACTAACCTCATAATAATGAGATGTGAGTGTAAAAGTGGTACGACTAACATATCTAAAATATTAAAAAAAAAAAAAAAAAAAAAAAAACTGGCTTAGAAAGGAAAAGGGAAATGGTTTTTGTATATTATTTGTTTATATTTACATTGGCTCAAATAGTATTTTAGTCAGACTAAAAAAAGTTTTATGTAAATTCCGTTTTGGTGCTAAAAAACTTTTTTTTGTTGTTTACATTCAACCTATCTCCACACTTTTTAGATATGAGATTAATATCTGTTCGAGACGAGAATAATAATCGATAAATCTCTCTTGACAAATGTGACTATAAGGATTCGAACTTATAACCTTTAGTCTAGAACGCCTTAAAACTCAATCTATTTTCACTGAGTTAACACTTTGTCGATGATTCGAAAACCTTTTTATCAATACACCTTGATCCAACCAATTGACCCAATTTTTGTTGGCTGTCTAAGTGAATTCAATTAAATTTAAATTATATAACTATATTAGTATAGCGAGAAGTTAACTAGTATATATCCATATAACATTACTGAGCATTAAACCTCAACCCCTGACAACCTCTCTCTTCTATCATTTTACATGTCCTCTTTTGCTGGGATTTGCAATTTTTGACGTTCGTTGCAGCTCATTATTGTTTGAAGAAATCAAGAAGGTTGACAGGAATGATGTCAGATTTTTCTGGAATTTCGAAGTTAGAATAACCCTTTTGTAACTTATTCAATTAAATTTCGTACATTGATAATTAAGATATTGGCATCTTTCTGCTTTACAAAGAAAGCATTCTCGTTTGGATGACATGTCATAGAGTGGCATATGTTTGGGCATGTTATCTCTGAGCCATATTTCTCGCAATTTGTTCTACAATATCCCACATATCCACATGTCATGCATGTTAATTATCACTTAGGGTTTATTACACTCAAGAATATTCAGCCTCGTTGTAAGCCATTGTTGGGAACGATCTTGCCAAGAAAAATGCTTTATTGCTAAGCATTTGCACGTTGTCTGAAACTTTTGGAGTTGGATAAAATATCTTAATGTTCTAGAGAATTAATTTGAAGACGAAATTATCTCTTTGGTGCTCTTTTTGATGAAGAAAAAAAAAGTTGAAGCTGGTTTATTGCACGCACCTGATTATATATAATTAACATGCCAATTGATCATATTATATATGTTGTCTATAATCTTACATTTCAAAACAAAGGATCTAGCTGTTTTACAATTCTTGAAGGAAAATTCCTATGATTTGTTCTCAATATTAATATTAATTTGTTCAAACTATATTGAAATTAACAACATAATTTCAACTTTGAAATAAATGTTCAAGAATTTTGCTTTAGGATAGAATTGAATGTTTGAGTCTACATAAATAAGTAATTAAAGATTTTGGAAGAATTCTCATTAAAAAAAATTAAATAACTGCATAAAATGATGAAATCATAAAAGTAATTAAATATTTATTCATATTGCGCGGGTCAAACCCAAAACTTCGTATTTTATTATACATAATTGGCTGGGCCTTGTTTTTGCAATCAACAACAATATTTTGTAACCAAAATGAAACCAACCACTTCTATTAATTTGCTCATATCTGCCTTAAACTTTCATCTTTTTTTTTTTTTTTATAAAAAAAATTGAAATTATTTTTAAGATGATTTTAACATAAAATATCTTTTACTTATTTTAGAATAACCTATTTTATTCACAAGAGAATAAATTCTCACGTTGGCATTAATTATTTTTCACTAAGTGACAGCACTTATACAACACCTCGTACGTAAGGGCAAATATATTAAGCCATGCATGTCTTGTACGGTATCGTACACCATGCATGCACAACGAATTAAGACGTGACAATATGAGAGTATTAAGTAACTTCAAATATAATTAACTTGTTTTGGACATAAGACCATGTGATAATTAATATCTTCCATAAGTTTGCTACTGAAACCACTTGTCTAGATATTCATGCATGTTCTTACAATCTATATATTCAACCTTTGCATTATCATGATCATCCTTCCTCATGGCCTCAGCTAATTATAGAAACCACTTTGTCTTCCTCTTTCAAGCCATCTTATCCTTCTTGTTCTTCTTTCAATCTTCAAATGCTGCCACCGTTAATGTGCTAAGTTTCGGGGCTAAACCCGATGGCGGCTCCGATTCCACGGTTCCCTTCCTTAGGGCATGGTCTACAGCATGCAACTCGATTCAACCGGCAATGATTTACGTACCCAAGGGAGGTTTCTTGTTAAAACAAGTCACATTTAATGGTCCTTGCAAGAACAGGGTTAATTTTCAAATCGATGGCACTCTTCTCGCCTCTTCGAATTATTGGTCATTTGGGAATTCTGGACATTGGATCTTGTTCAGAAATGTTAATAGAGTTTCTATCTATGGAGGGACGATAAATGCGCAGGGTAAGGGATATTGGGGCTGCCGAAGAGCTGGGAGGAGCTGTCCTGCTGGAGCTAGGGTATGTAATGCATGCATGTGTATAATATTCTATATTACTAATAAAATTAAGTGAAATAAACTTTGTTAACTATGTCTTCTAATGCTAAAGAGATTCCCTTACTCTACACTAGCTACTATTTTTCCTAATTAATAAGGAGAAGTCAATAATAATTGAACCTCATGAATTTAGCAACTAGAAGTTATTGGATGAGCCTACACAGAGTCTTAATTGGTCCTTAAAATTTAAAACTCAGAAAATTTTCTTATATATTCTCTATGTCTCCCTCAAAATTTAATTTTCCCTAGAAGAGCTTTGACCCTTTTTATTTTAGCACTTATTGACTAGAATGTTTTCTCTTCTGCCTCTGTCCATGATCTTAGCTCAGGAAAACTTAAGGTGTGCTCGGTAGAAAAGGTGAAAATGTAGACAGAAATTTTCACTTCTTAATGCATGTTTGGTTTACTCAACAAATGAAAAATGCACATTTAGTTTGGAGGTGTTACTTTGGTGGAAAATGCTAGGTAGTTAGACTTTATTTATTTATTTTTTTATGACAAATTAACTTGTTATATTGGGTTTGTTAATACCATTTTGTTTCATCCAAAAGTGGCTTGCCTAGAAAAAGGGCGAAAATAAAATAATACATATCTAATTTTGTACTAAATTAATAAGTATAAATTACTTTGTAATATATTCTCATCTAAAAAAAAGAAATTTATTTGCCTTGTCACATTTAACAATCCCACTTTCAACTATATTGAATACACCCTTAGCTTTGTCATTATTGGTTTGGAGTAAGAGAATCTATTAACTATTAAACAAAATTTTGCCAAGTTCATGCTAGTCTATATCTAATAATTAAAAACAAAAAATAACATGATTTTGTGATATCTAAGTGCAGTCAATAACATTCAGTTGGTCCAACAATGTGGTGGTTAGAGGATTAACATCACTGAACAGCCAGGCAATGCACATTGCTGTTGATCATTGCAATAACGTTCTGATCCAAGATGTGTATATTAGAGCACCAAGTGGGAGCCCCAACACAGATGGAATTAATGTGCAGTTTTCAAAGGGAGTTACCATCAGTCATAGCACCATAATGACAGGAGATGATTGCATATCCATCAGCCAAGGTACCACCAATATGTGGATAGAGCGCGTTGCCTGCGGTCCCGGACATGGTATCAGGTAACTTTGAACATCACAATGCAAACTGTTTCTTTCTCTTTTTATTTTTATTTTTTTGTTTTTCTTCTTTCTTAAGTTTTTTAGTGAGCTATTTTAGGTCAAGAGAGAGTAGACTGTAATTGAAGGATAGTTCTCAACTAAAAATTAGGAAAAAAAAAAGAAGAAGAAGTAGATTTAACTTTTGGAAAGCTGATGATGGTTTACGATGATATATGTTTAAATACAATTTTGGTTCTTCTAGTTTTCAAAAGTTCTAATTAATCTTACCAGTTCTAGTTGCAGTAATGTTACCCTTAGTAGCTAGATTTTAGATTGAAGCAATTTAGGCTCTCTGTGTCTATTACAAATTGTGCTGATATGGTAATATTTTAATGACATCTCAACAGTAATTGGTGATAAGATGACACAAAAGTTTTGCCGTGGACCTATCAAGATACAAAAATGTCCTTATGTCTTGGTCTTTGTAAGTCCATGTACCAAAGTCAACATACATAGATTAAAATGTCATTTTAATCCTTAAAAAATATACTTACTGGTAAGTTGGTCCCTGAAAAACTTTGGTATCAGTTTAGTTCTTAATTTTTTTTTTTGTCAATCAAAATAATTACAATCGAGATGGTGACGTTTCTGAACCTAAAATTTGTACTCACAACTCAAAATATATTGGACAAATGCCATGAACCATATATGCCTACACTTAACCAAGCAGCAGGTATATGGTTGGGGGACCATCTTCAAGTTTATGTATTAATTTGAGATCAGAGTTAAAATAATTCTCAAGTTTCTCTGCTTTTCACTTTCTTCCTGTTACAGCATTGGCAGCTTGGGAACGTATGCGAATGAGGCCGGTGTTCAGAACGTGACAGTGACAAATTCTGTATTCACAAAAACGCAAAACGGGGTTCGGATAAAATCATGGGCTCAACCTAGCAATGGATTTACCAGAGATATTGTTTTTCAAAACCTCATAATGAAAAATGTCTACAATCCCATCATTATCGATCAAAGATATTGTCCTGGAAATAGAGGATGCCCTCGTCAGGTAATTGCAGTTGGATAAACTTTTGAAATAAGTACTTTAATGTTACGAAAAGATCATTAAGTAGAAGTCATTTTGTGTTTAGATGCATTAAATGAAATGTACTTTTTAAAGTTAAATTTGTTTAGAAGTATTTTTTTTGTCTAATTTTCTTTTAAACAGCTTAAGCTATTTTCAGTTTCTGCAATATTCATCAACTATTAGATTTTGAGAAAGCTTATTCAACCAAAGAAATATTCATTTTTTCCAAAAAAAAATGAATTAATCTTTATAAGAAGCAATTATTAATGTTATATTTTTCATTTCTTCAAAAAAAAAAATTATCAACCCACAGAGTTCTGGAGTGAAGATTAGTCGAGTGACATATGACCAAATAAGGGGAACATCGTTATCTCCCGTAGCGATAAACTTTGATTGCAGTTCAAGTAATCCATGCTGGGGTATCAAATTGAAAGACATAAAGCTCACTTATGTTAAGGGAGCTGCAACTTCATCTTGTAGATATGCAGGTGGCAGTAATAGCGGAGTGGTCATGCCAAGGAGTTGTTTTTGAAAATAAAATGATGACACTAAAAAGCCTATTGGTTCTAGTTTGTTCCTATTTCCTTAACATTTCTTTTGATTATTCTGAACAGTCTCAATTATTGTGTTCTCTTCAATTCAGGAAAATTGTAACAAGATTTCTGTTTAAGAAATCCCAAACTTCTGCAATATTGTATATTGTGTTTCATATATATACATATTAATAATTTTTTATTGAAATTTAGATTTCGAAACATCGTATATTTATGTCTTCAACGATTAGTTTTCTGCATATTTTGAGTTATATTTAGTTCACAAACTATGCTATGTTCATTTGTTCTTGGAGCGATGCTTTCATTCGTTCTGCATATCGAGACATTGCTATCAGCATAACCAAATATTAAACATTAGGGATTAATTGGATGTATCCCTATGTACATTAGGGGGGCTTACTCTTAAAGTTTAGAGGTTCTGATCCTTTTTTGATTCTGTATTTGTTTATGATCATGATAGGAACTGCCACATACAAGGACGGATCTACAAATATGGTAGTGAAAGTAGGGACAATTGCCCTCATTAACCTTAATTTTTTTTTAATAGTGGTGTTAAGTAATTTATTTTTTCGTTCTTCTAGATTAATTGTTTATAATTAGCCCCCATATACATAAAGAGATCTCTTTAAAATCTTAATAACTCAGCCATTTGAGTCTAAATTGTATTTATTTATTTTAGTTGTTACGATAAAATAAAAATTACCAGCTTAACATAGATGTTATTTGAACTAAGTAAATTAATTTCTTGCCCTAGCTTAAATGGTATATTTGGCTTTTTTTACTCCATGAAGTTAGAAATGTGTTATTTAAATTTGATATTGGTTGGTTGGGGAAGGGAATTGAAACAGAACCAGATAGACATTCCCATAAAACGAGGAAGTTAATGTCATTTTGTCAAAGAAAGAAACTGCAAAGGAGAAAAAAGGAAAATCCAGTCTTGCTTCTCATCTCAATAAGGAGTTGAAGTGAAAAAAAAAAAATCATTATGGAGTATTCACAAGTCCTCATCGATGTCTGGATTCTGTGGTGATATATAATTCATACTTCATTAAATTTTGGTGAGACTCACATTTTGAAATTAGTCTTATTGTAAAAATTTTAAAAAATTGAGTCATGCAATATGAGTTAGATTTGAAAGGAGCTGGCAGAATTTGAATTTAATTTGTGTCATAAAAAATTATTATTCTTGGTTACTNGAGTTAGATTTGAAAAGAGCTGGCAGAATTTGAATTTAATTTGTGTCATAAAAAATTATTATTCTTGGTTACTATTTTTGCAGCACTTTTTTTGCTCTATTTATGAATTTTATAGGAAATTAATTGTTCTAATTCACACTAGATGACTCATTTTTTGATATCTTCACAATAATACTAATTTCAATACATGAATCCGACCAGAACTCCCTCAATGAGAGGATGCGGTATAACACTACCCCTTCTAAAAAGGAGGTAGCTTAACAAACCCCAATTCATATATAGTAGTTATGTCCTAGATAAATAATTTTAGTACAGGTCAATGGCACTAAACTATTATTTTTTATATAAAATACTGAATTATAAATTTTTTATTTGGAACACCAACAATAATTTTTCATTTAGAATTACTATAGTTAAATTCTTAACTATAGTGGCAATATTGCATTAATTACAATTTAAAAGTAGATATTTCGAAAAAATACTTGAAGATTGGGTGAATTTAATACATAGTGCTTGTATAGTTGTATAATGAGGAGTGATTCATACATTTACATAAAAATTTGCAACTTCTTTATGGAATATCAAAATTTATTAAATTCATCAAAATTGAAATTAGACTACATAAACATTTTTTTTTTGTACAATATACACCACCCATCTAAATATTATCTCTTTCTAACAAGTGTACTTTCTTCCTATTCTCCATAACTATAAAATAATTTTTATTTTGACTTATTGACTAAAAATGTAATTTTTAAAATAATTTACGCATTTGAGATAATTTTCAAACAATTTATTAAAATTGTGTTATTCTAAATAAAATATTGGAGGGAAAAATGATAAAGCCGATCCTGTTACTTAGTAGACAACGAGATCCTCCATATGCTTCCATTGCGATCTAGGTAAGACATTATAACTCTCATTCCAAATATCAAAAATATTTACAATCATTTTTTAGTTTGCCAAGCATGCTTTTATGATATATATTTGGTATGAGAAAGATGCAATCACATTAATCATTCGCTGTTTCTCATATAGCAAGCTATATTTTTCAATATGATATTTGGTACGAGAAAGGTCCAATCAGATTAATGGTCCGTTGTTTTCCATCTAGTGGGACATGCGGGATCTTGTTATTTGCTAAGTAGTGGGATTAATTTTGTCATTTTCTCCTCTAATATTTTATTCAAAACAACACTATTATAATAAATTATTTAAATACTACCTAAATTATTTTGAAAAGTGCATTTTTTTTTTTTGGGGTCAATAAGCCCTTTATTCTTTTACCACAAAAAAATAAATATTTTATAAACCTGACTTTTTTTCTTCTTTGATGTGAACCTAGCATAGTAGCGTTGATACTTTTTTGCCAATAAGTACTAAAAGACAATTGATTTTGTATTAAAATAATATTTAAAATGAATACAATATTTAACCTCAGCTTAGTCAGTACGAGGGTACAACATTGTCATAACAATTGGCAGTGATACATCATGGTCATCTGACATAAACAGTCAACACAGTAAAAACTTCACTGTGTAAGGAGAGAGCCAAAATTCAAAACTTACTATATAAATAAAGCTTTGTCTTTTGGTGAGTGGTCTAGTTTTGAGACTTCAATATCTCAATTCTCAAAGTTACCGCAGCTAATTAAGATGCCATGTGACTATGACTTAGATGGTTAACCTCTTGCATTGTTACTTAGATGAACCTTGCTATCCTAACCTCACATCTGGAGGCATGCATTTATATATTATTTAGACTTATAATATTATAGTTGACAAAATTGAAAAATTTATCGGAATCACATTTGAGTTGTATTAAAAAATGTTAAAGTAAATTTAATGACACAGTGTGAATCAAAATATTATATAATAAAGTCACAATCAATCAATATCACTCCCAACTAAGGAGCATCATTGAACAACCCTAATTTAATCATTGTTAGTGGTTTTGAGACACTAACTTTTATGGTATATATGATTTTTCCCTAGTTTGAAATTAATATGTATTGATTAAGTTGCATGTGCATATAAAGCTCAACTTTTCATTTAACTCCCATCTTACATTTGCTCATATGTGGGTCTTAATTAAATCTAAACAATCAGAAAAAGTTTAAAGATCCCGTTAAATAAAATGCAAATTCATTAGGGTTCACAGTGATGAGAAAATATATATGAAAAAAAGAGTGGCATAACACCCCTCTTTTCTCCCTATAAGGATTGGGAGTTTCTCAAAATCCAGACCTAACTTGGTGTTTGCTCATTGATAGTTGTTCTCTTCTATAAACCCTTAAATTATAGTTTTATTCCCTCTCAGTCTTGAAAAGTTTTAGTTTGGTTTCTGTAATTTTCATTATGGCAATGTTATCTTTAATTAAAGCAATTAGTGATGACATGATGATTATGATGATGAAGCATGATCATATTTTGCCACATCATCCAATATATGATAGTTAAAAAATAATTTTTTTAAGTTTATTTTTTGAGACACTTTTTTATATCATGTCATTTTTATATTTTATAAGGAATTATGTGTTCAGATACATATTGAATGACTCAATATTTTAAAATTTTCACAATAACATTAAAATCACACTGTAAGTCTCACTAAATACTACATAACTAAAAAGGATGTAGCATTACCACCCCTTAAAAAAAAAGTGGTAGCATAGTCCTCACATTTTTCTTTTCATACTTACAATGGCACAAATCAAACGACTTGTGACTAAATGATACTAAAATTATTTTCAAAATTTAAGGACTTTATATTTTTTCTTTTCAACATTTTTTCAATTAGTCTAACTTCGAAGTTTTTTCTTGTCAATTTCGGATTTGATCACATCAGAATTTGTGTATAATTGTGTACACAAAAATTCTGAAGATATCATTTCCCGTAACTTATTGCCATGGTCAATAAAGGTATAATTTTAATTTAGATTGTCTTATAAAATTATAAACTTGGCAAGACTGTCTTAGACTGGAATGGACATGAAATGTACTACCTCCAATAAAGGCTTATCCAAGACAGCTAGCCAAGTTTTTCTGCCTCTTTAAACTAAGCAAAAACTTTTGCTTTATTTTTCCCCAGTAGAAAACAAGGTGTTTGATACTATTAGTAATAGGTGAGGGCTAAGCTGGGGTGTAGCTCTACATTCTTTGGGTTAGGTGGGTTCGGGTGAAATTTATAGTGTCATTATAAAGATATCAAAAAATTAAGTTATCAAGTATATGTCAGAACACATAGTTTCTTATAAAATGTAAGAACGACACGATATAAGAAAATGTGCCAAAAAATAAACTTAAAAAGTTATTTCTTGACACATTTTCATATATAGCGTCGTTTTTATATTTTATAAGGAATTGTATGTACTAGCACATATTAAGTGACTCAATTTGAGATCTTCGTAATAATACCAAAATCACTAAACCCATTAGGTGTAGCGCTACCCAAAAAAAAAAAAAAGTAGCTTAGCGTTGAACTTAATATAAGTGTCTCATTCACATAAGACCATAGTCCTTTTCAAGACTTACAAAGATAGAATTTCGATGATTAACTTTCTCTAAGAGTTTGTTTGGGAGTTAAAATTGAGAGGAAATGAGAGGAAACCAAATAAATAAATGTGTCTATCCCTTTATTTGGAAGTTTAAGATTAAAAAAAAAAAAATTAATGAGTAATCTCAAACCTTTGCATTATTTTTTTGCCTTTTGTGGTTCATCAATTTGGGGAGTTTGGAGAGAAAAAATAGTAGTTTACTATTATACCTCTATTTATTTCTTCAAATTCTTTTTCAAATACTATTTAGATAATATTATTAAATTTTATATTAAATATATTTATTTTATAAATAAAGGATAAATTTGTAAAATTATAAATTTTTATTTATTTCATTTTTTTAAATATATTTATTTTATAAATAAATGATAAATTTGTAAAATTATAAATTTTTATTTATTTTATTTATTTTTCTCTTCTTTTATTCATTTTAATTATCTAAATAAATGAGAAATTTTTTTTTCTATTTCTCTTCTTTTTTTTTTCCTTCCTTTCCTCTCCTCTCCTTTCCCCTAAAAAAAACTCTCAAACACGATAGAAACAATGATTGCTCTCTTAGGATTTGAACACTTAGATGGAGTTTGGTTGCTTGGAACACATTTAATGCGATTCTAGCTACTGTAGAGCTTGACAAATGGAGTTCCACCACTAGGTTTAATGTTTGACGTGGCTTCTCTGTTCCTCACTAGTGCTTGCTCACAACTCATGGCTATGAGTTCCCTGAAAAGTGCACATCCAGAATTGTTCTAGAATTACAACTCCTTGTGGTTCTTGGAGCCTAAAATATAGTTCCAGCCTGTAACAATTAAACCTTAACTCTCTCCAATCAATTGAAGTATAAACCAACCAACTTAAAAGGTTTTTAGATTTTTTTTTTTGTCTTCAAATAAAAAGAATTAAAATTTTTAGTTAAAAATATAGAGAATATAAATTTAAACCTGTAATTTCAATCTTTTTTAAAAATTCTTATAAATTTTATAGATCTTGATCATTAGATTTAAAAATGTAAGCATAATCAAGCACAATCAACTAAGACTAAGTGAATGCAACTATTAAAGCTTAAAACTCTTACAATTATCTTGTCTGCTGAAAAATATGTGCTATAAATATGTTATTATCATCAAAATCAATAAAAGAATGACCAAACATGAAATCTTAATTGGTTCAACAACCTAAACTTTAATGGGACTCACTTGAACTTTTTCTTTCTCAATTAAATAATACTACAATAGCATGTAATAAGAATTTTTCTTCATATTAATCAGATTTAGAGGCTTTGGCAGGAGAAAAGAGGCAAAATCTCTCCCACAGTGTGCAATTTGTGCAGTCATTGGATATATTGGCTAGAGCATAAAACCGTATCTTTAAGGATAATTCCTTGACGTTAGGGCTGGTTTAGGACAAGATTATGTGCATTGTCCTCTCTCTCGTGTCTTTTCCTTAATCTTTTCATGAGATTATCTTCTTAGTATCAAGAGGGGATTGATCTTTCAAGTAGGTCCGCGCGCGTAATGTTCTTCTGTCTTTGCGCCTTCTCCTTTTGAACTACTTCCTTCCTTGTCTTAATGAATTTCTTCTTTTTATTGAAAGACAGTATATTCAATTTTGAGATATAATTATTTTCAAGTTTTAATACTTGAGAGAAAAATCCAATAAGTTCTAAAGGTAAATATTTTTTAAAGAAGTGCCATCACATGGGATGAAGTGACCAAATTATTCTCATCAACACTATGTGGCTATTATGTTTTTTTTTTTTTTTTTTTATGTGGTTATTACACATAGTACAANTTTTGTATGTGGTTATTACACATAGTACAAAGGGTTATTTTACTCATTTCATAATCTATGGAAGACACCAAATTAAAAGTCTCCATATTTAGAATTGAATTAGTTTTTCTTTTAACATCAAACATTTGAGAATAATAAACTCTTTATCCTTTTACTTTTATGATGACATGTTTCGCTCTTTTTTTTTTTTTTCCTGTTCATTAATGTGTTTAATACTAAACTGTGAAAAATATTTATTACAACCAAATAATTTATCGCTGAGTGTTATTATAGCACTAAATCAATTTTAAAATATGAATTCTACTAAAAAAAAAGGTGAGCACTATGAAGGGGTGGTAGCACTATATCTCCTCTTAGTTTGGTGAGTTTAAGTAGGACTCACATAGTAATTTTGGTATTATTGTAAAGATTCAAAAAAATTAAGTCATACAATATATATCACAATACATAGTTTCTTATAAAATGTAAAAATAATATAATATAAGAAAGTAAGTCAAAAAATAACTTTTTTAAATTTATTTTTTGACACAATTTCTTATATTCTATCATTTTTACATTTTATAAAAAATTATATGTTTTGATATATATTGAGTGACTCAATTTTTTTAAATTTTTATAATGACATTAAAATTATACTATAAATTTTAATGAATAACGCAACTATCCCTCAAAATGGATTGGTAGCATAGCCCTGACGAAGAAGGAATGGTAACACTATATCTTGAGCATGTAGCTTAGCGACAACCTGAACAAAAACTTACAATTCCTGAATGACTGTGATACAGCTTGGCTATCTGTACGAGGGTACAACATTTTTAAAACAATTGGCAGGGACACAGCTTGGCTATCTATACGGCAAGCTACTTTCGATACCTTGTAGTATTAAAAAACTTGATGACCCCTCACAAGTCACGGTCGTTTTTCGATCAGAACAAAGAAGAAAAAAAAAGAAAAAAAATATATAAATCCTTTTTAGCTGGAATTTTTTTTAAAAAATAACTTTTACTTTTTCTATCTCAGTTTCAGCATTTTTTTAAGATTTTTTAATTTGAATATTATATTTTAATAATTTATTTATTTTATTATTATAATTTTAACATTATTTATCTTAAAGTTAAAAAAAATTATTTATTTTAATTATTAAAATATAAGTGATGAGGCATACCAAACACGTCTCACGCCAGCATATTCTTTGAGGACGTGGCATGCAGTGAGTCCTATTTTGTCCACTAGCAACAAGTGTGACAGGCAGCTTTGCAGAAAGGCAATGATGTGATTGGGGACACACTACATGAAAATTGACACGTGTGACATGTGAAGTGATTCTACAAATTGATGTTATTTTTTTAATAATAATTAAATAAATAAATTATAAAAATATAATATTCAAATTAAAGAATCTCCTTTTAAGAATGGAAAAAGAGAGAAAAGAAAAATAAAAGGAAGAAGAGAGAAGTATATAGTCCCTGATGAATCTTATCTTTATCTTTTTTCTTGTCTGTATTCTATTGGTTGTAATAACTATTTCCTTGCAGCAGCTTATCTCATCTGTTTCTGCTTTCCTTTTCCTGCGTTCTTTTTCTTCTATTTAGGGTTTGTTTCAGATTCTTGGTTAGCACCCTTCTGTCTCCCTTAAGAAACCATTTTCTTTCACACACACACACACACACACACTCTCTCTCTCTCTTCATATTCAATCTCCACCTGGTGAGTTTTGGCTCATAGATATATTTATTTTATCTGAAACCATTTTTAATCACCTCATTTATGATGAGTTCCTTATTCCTTTAAGTACTTGAACAATTTCCTGACTTATCTATATCCCAGTTCCCAGCACCATTTCTTTCCAATTTGATACTTTTTTTCTTTTTTCCAAAAACAACACTTCTTTTAGTTAAAAGATATACTTGTCCATTCCATGTGAAACTCATATATAGGATTTACTGCAAAATTTTTCTTTCTGATTTTATAGTGAAAATAGTTTTTTTTTTTTTTTNTTTTTTTTTTTTTTTTTTCATATAGAAGCATTTTAATGGGTTAATCCGATGTTTTGGTTGAATTTCAGGTAGGGGGAAAGTAATGGCGAGAAGAAAAATACAGATCAAGAAGATTGAGAACATAGCAGCGAGGCAAGTGACTTTCTCTAAGAGGAGGAGAGGTGTTTTCAAGAAGGCTCAGGAACTGTCAATTCTTTGTGATGCTGAGATAGCTCTCATAGTTTTCTCTGCAACTGGCAGGTTATCTGAGTTTGCTAGTTCAAGGTTTATAGCTCTCTCCCTCTTCCTCTATTAGTGCATTTAAAAGGAAAATTGGTTCCACTTCTAGAAGTGAATCTGCTTTCATCCATATATTTATCTGTTTATCATTCCTTATTTAGGAGAGAGAGATGTCTCATTTTATGGTGACAAATGCACAGTATACTGCTTCTGCAAAGCGCAGGGTTCAAGGACTATGGCTGTTCTAATATTCCTCGATCTTTGAAACCTTAAAAAAAAATAAAAGAAAAGGAAAGAATCAAACTATCAGAGGACAAAGATTCAGACCTTGGTAATGTAGTTTAGGTAGTGGGGGGAAAAGCTTAGTTGAGAGACTTCAATTAATATGTAAGTTACTTTAGTTGTCATGTCACTATGAGTATGACATAGGTGGTAAACCTCTAGCACTGCTAATTTGCAAACTGTTAGCTATATTTTCACACGCAGACATGCTCACACAAAGCTTTACATAACTAATTGTTACACTGTACAAAATAACATGTAAAACTTTGGCCATACATAAAAGTTTGATAGCATGTTTAGATATGGGACAAAACTATCGTTTGTGTATCTTAAAACAACTAAGTGGATTCAATTGTTAGGGTCTGTTTGTTTCACTAGATATTTTTTTAAAAAAGTTATAAAAAATTTTCTCTTGTTTGTTTTGTTGGAAAAGAAAAATTGATAGAAAAATATTTTCTATCACTTTAAAATTTTACACTATATTATCTAAAAAAAATTATTTTTAATGAAACAAATAATAAAAAAATTTAGAGTAGAAAAAAATTTTTGAAGAAAAATTTTATAACCGTCGAAACAAACGGACCCAGTTAAGGAAAAACTCCGGCTTTGACAGAGAAACAAACTCATTATAATTGGTTCCAGTTGAATTCAAATACTAAAAAGTGTACAAAATGTAAAATAATTATAAGTAGCATTACTCTAACTCATATAATCTAATTGTATAGCTCCACAATACAAGAACTACAACAACTTATTATGTTCATTAAGATGCATATAAATATATTTTCTAATACTTTTATTTTTTCTATTAAGCTGTATATAAAGCTCAACTTATCATGTATTGGTTATAAAGATGGGAGTTTCTCAGATAACCTAGGTTCAAAACACAACTTGGTAGTTGACCTTATTAACGCTTAAATACAGTTTCAATCCCTCTATTTTTTGAAATTTTTTATTTGATTCCTGTAATTCCAATTGCAGCAATGTTGTCAATATAAATTTTAAGTAGAGTAATTTAGTTCCTTCCTTGATGATACCTTCTCGTGCTGGTGCATAGGCACTGACAAGTGATGACATGGCGATAATTATTTTAGTTTCCCACATCACACAGCACTGTGATGTCAATATTTTTCTTAATTTCCGTTTTCTAATATATATATATATATATATATATATATTAATTATATTATATGTATGATCACTATATAGAAAATGATGTGTAAACAAATTTGATAATTTAAAATATACCCTAGAAAGTGATTACTAACTTTGAACTTACATTGTAGAAAAGCTCCCCAACTTTCGCAAGCTCAGATCTTTCATATTTGGTGGGAAAGGAATAATGGATTCGTCTTACTTAAGATCAGATTTTTTTTTTCTAGAGTTCGCGAAGATGTGAACTGCAGGCTTATATTGGCTTTGATTAACAAACTCAATGTTGTTGATAGAGATTTATGAAGGAGATGAAGAATTTGCCAAAAAAATAAAAAAAGCTTCTTAATTTGTTGTTGGTGACAGTATAGTCAATTTTTCGATGGATAGTTTTTATTTTTTGTACAATGCTGCAGGTTTTCTTGCCCTCCTGTTTATAGTTTTTGATGAAACATATATATTCTGATTTATATTAAGAAAAACCATAACTGCTATGGAGAATTTAATAATGTATTAAGCTGATATTCAGAGTGTTTATTGTCTATTATGATGAGTTGTTTAACTTTATTAATATTTCAATTTATTTTTACTACCAGAGAGCATTATCTATGGTGTCAATAATGAGGGAAATGAATGGTGGTTGATTGAATGTATTCAGTACCACATGCTAATTACACTGTCTGGAAAAATAATGCATGTAGAGAAGCATAGCACACCAGGCCTTCAAACTCAATTTGTTTTTCATTTCTTTGTTATTTTGGCCTTCGATTTCTTTCATTTCAAAAGCTACACATTTTTCCAGGATCATTCTTTTTTCAGCAAGCAGCATTTTTTTTATTATCATATATGTATCCGGACTCATACATATTTTGAACCTCTAAAATTAAGGCACTCGTGGTACGAACGAAAAAAAATAAGTTAATGGTAATTAAATTATATTCTTCATATATGTTCTTTAGCTTTGTAAAAGTTACCAAACACTCACTATTATTATAACTTTATACAAATTTGAGGAAAAAAAAAAGTTGTTGAGTAAATAGCCGGAAATTATAAGTGTTTATTACCAATAACTTAGAAAATGAAACAGTTTAAGCATGCTTAAGGAGGGTCATTGCTGTTCTGCTGTATGGGTTTTAACAAAAAGAATATGATATATTATAGAACTTTGATGACTTCTTGAATATTATATATTACTTTAAACTGAATGAATACAGATAAGGAATCAAAGTATTGAATCTGCAATCTGGTTTCTTTCTTAAGTGTGGAGCAGGTACTTGAAAGGCGTATTCTGCTCTCACAGGAGCAGGAAGAATTAGACCAGCCATCTACTGAACTGCAGGTAAATCTTATTTTTCTATTTTTTAAATGATGTCTCATTTGGTATTGAAGGCACCGAATGACAAATTCCAATGCTGTGTGTTGAATGATATTTGATTTAAATCATATGAAAGAGTCATTATCTTGTAATTCTATCTGTGTTTTGGAAGAAAAAATTTACACAATGAAGAGACTTGAGTGCTAAACTTGGTAAGGTACTTGGTTAGAATAATAGTCACACGTGTTGAAGCCACTAATGAGATGCCTAAATGGAAAAGCACCTTGCAAGAAAATGAAACTTTTGCTTTCAAGCGATTTTTAACGAGGTTTTGGAGTTTGCATTCTTAAGTTTTCCGCTTCTAATGCAAGGATGAAAGTGAATCATTCCTGTGGTTGGAATCTAAGTGAGTAATAAAAGTTTCCTACCACCATAAAAGAGAATGATATTTATGTCCTTATAGAAAGACACCACGCAAGCAATTGAGATGAAGTAGGAGGTCTTATATATCTACAAGCTTGAATGCCACTTTGTTTATATGGTTCAAGATTTTGTTCTTGGAATTAATAATTTGAAATTTATTAATTGTTCATCTGTTAGACTTTTTAGTTTTCCTAATAGTTATTTGAATAAGTGTCATAAGTGAGATTACTACCAAAAAAAGTGTCATAAGTAAGATAGATATATGTTTCTTGTTTTTACCTGTCTAGAGTTAATTTTAGTAAATCTAAAAGTTTCTCTGTGTTTAGTCTAATGTTATTTGGGATTGCAATTGGATTTTTGACCAAGTGATGAGAGATCACTTGTAAGAGATGGAGAGGTGTGTGAGTGCCTCTCCTTCCAACATTTGTAAACTTGAATCTTCAGAACACATTCTTCTGCCAGGTAATAAGAGAAGCTAATAATTAGTATTCTATTTCAAACTTTCAGATTTATCATTTCTCACTAGTGGATTTTTGTTTAAGGCTCACGTATAGAATACGAAATAACACTAGTTAATTACAGTTAGCATTCGGTATAAGATCCCTTTACCATCTTCCTCTTTTATCCATTCATTCGGTTAGTGATTTAGAATGATCAAAACTAGACATTTTTCTCTTTTACCCCAATATATTATCACCTGTGAATCCTGGCATTAACTACTTGTTACGATTATACTTCAAGGTATCATTATTCACCTGCGCATATATATTTATGCTTTGTATGAAAGGCCTAACTTTACGAATCTGCAGACTAAAATGCTATATATTAAGGTCAAGTAGACATTTATCTTTAGCAGCACTGCAGAAAAGAATAAGCAGATTCCTTGCTAATTTTACAGCTTGAGGGTAGGAACTATGCTATGCTGAGAAAGATATCAAAGGAGAAAACTGAGGAACTGAGGTATACTATATTTGGAGCTATGAATTTGTAGATATGAAGCATGCCATGTTGATTTTTATTTTTATTTTTTTAATTGTTGAGAGACAAATAATTCCTGTGCAGGTGGTTGAATGGCGAAGAACTACAGAAACTGACATTAAGAGAATTACAGAAACTAGAAGATCTACTTAATACACGCTTGACCTGTGTAAATAAAGCTAAGGTTTGTTTTGCTTCTCTGATCGCTTGCTGCTTTGTCTAATTATAAAACTTATGTGCATACTCTGAACAGATAGAACGTACTTTTGTCTTTCAGGATGAAAGAATTTTAACAGAGATCAGTAACAGTAAGAAGAAGGTATTAATCTTCATTGTCTCAGAAGCATCTTACACATTTTTTTTTTTTCTCTCGGAACAAGAAACAAATAATCATGTATAAATGGCTTGAATTACACTTTATGCCTTGAAATATCAGGTTTGTTGCACACTGTTCCCTAAGTAAATTCCAGCCTAATATATAATTATATATGAAGTCACTTCAATGGGATAAATTTTAAAGGTTTAGTCTGTACGAGACGTCACTTTATGTTTCCCCACACACACACACGGATATATATATATATATGCCAAATATCATTAGATTTTGATCCCAATTTGAGTGTTAGAGTATATATAGTTGGTCATAAAATATAAAATGGTAGACATAATTAGATAATTAATGTAAATTAAGCCAAGTTTGGCCCTAGGCAAATTAGCACATCTGGTTTGGAATAAAACAACTTATGAACCTTCTAAACCTATCCAATAGATCCTTATCATTAGGATTAAAAAGAAGTCGAGCTGAGCCAAACTAGGCCAAGCTCAGGCTCGGCTTGCTCATGTTTTATTGAGTTTGAGCTTGAGCTATGAGCCAAAGCTCAAGCTTGACTTATTCAAAACTCGCAAGCTGCTGGAGCTCAATGAGTCAAGCTTGAATCAATGAACCAAACGAGCATCTCAGACTCTAAATGAGCTAGATCAACTTGATGAATTGACCTTGCGTCATTGGCTTTGTTCATTTGGCCCAAATGAATATAACTAACACAAAAATGTAAGCATATAATATAATCTATTAATACATAACCAAAAAAATAGGGTTTTTTGGGTGTCTGACAGTCGAAGTCATAATATTCTATAGTTAAAGTCATAGTTTTTCTTGCTTTTATCAGGGCATAGTATGCCTTAAAGATACCACAGAATTGTCTAAAAAATAAATTTATTATATAAATAAAAATTGTATTATATCTATTTTTTTTAAGCGAGATTTGAACTTAAGACTTCAAATCTTTGTGAGAGATCTCTAGACCAGTTGCGTTATATGTACTTGTGTAAATTTGTTATGTCTACTAAGTTTCATTATATATATTTATATATAAACCGAGTTGGCTCACGAGCTAATAAGCCAAACATATAGCGCTAAGCTTAGCTCCTCTAATAAACGAGCCAACTTTTTGCTCAAGCTCATCTTATTGGATCACAAGCCTAGCTTATTAAGCTGCTAATAAGTCAAGCTCTGAGTTGCTCACAAGCCAGCTCGGCTCATTGACAGCTTATCATTCACTTTTGTGAACAAAATTAAACAACGGACATGCATATGAGTATCCACATTAGTATATAAGCCTATAAGTAGGCATACCAGCATTTTATTTTAAGGCTAGTGAACCATTTGAGCAATTGATCAAAATATATTCAAGAAACTAACTTCTTTTTTAATTATAACTGACCAAAGCATGATGCATTATATTTGTTATATCTCTCTCTCTCAATGTTGAGTTAAGTAATCTCTGATTTTAAATAATATTCTAACACCAAACAGCTTATGGCTAACTGATTCTTAGGATTTGTGAGTTTTGTGTTTGAACCTAAAGTCATAGCCAAAAATGTCAAAAAAATAAATATAATGTTCTAACAAGTTAGTTAATTTCAATGCAGGGAGTCAAGCTTACGGAAGAAAACCGACAGTTAGAACAGGTAATGGTTCTAATGGGGGGTTTAGATTGTTTTCTTTGGTTTTTTCTCTATACTCAGTTTTTAGAAACAGTCTCACTTAACAAATAGAATATTTTTTAGGTTCAGATTGGGGTAAGTTTATAACATTATCATTAAGACGGTGGATTCTGAACCCTAACCACATAGGCACTAACATTTCCCATGTCTGGAGAAATTCTCACTTGAATTATAACATTATGTGCACAACCATGAACAGTACATATATATTAATTGAATCAATGCAAGTGAACATTCCTTTTTTTTTTTTGGTGCTTATTTTATATTATATGGGGAAAGTTTCAGTCATTCTTATTGGTTAGGTGTATGCGCATAGTGAACCTAAGAATTCTCCCACCAAAAATTATTTAAAATTTGTTAGCACATATATATAAGTATAATGAACTCCTACGTTTTTTCCCCCCTTTTTCTAGATATGAGATACCTAAGAGATCTTAAGTTCTCGGGCATCCTATATTTTCATGTTTAAAGGGCTAGTGTACAATATCCATCCATGAATATGGGTATTGGTGCAAAGCCAATCATTTTATAACGTGTGTTTTTTAACTGTGTGCAACGATATATGCTTTTACATATATTGCTTAAAAAAGTATAATAACAATATACCAAACATAGGCATCCTATATACGCAAAAAATTAAGATATCTAAGTATCTTGCATATCCATATTAAAAGGTCAACATATTGACTTGGTTCTTACAAGAAATAGGGCTTTGATCTATCTACTGTGTAGGTAACATGGACGCTTGTTGAAATGAATGGCTGCTTTTCTGTGACTTGCAGGTTATAACCAATTTCCATGGCTGAAACAAAAACCTTCTGAATGATGAGAGGCAGTCCCTGCCATTGTATCATAATGGACATTCTTTTCTCAAAAAATAATAAAATGCAGTGCCCTTCTTTATTGCAACTTAAGCCATAATTAAGAGAATGCAGCGCTTGTATAAGCATATATATAAGCTGAGCTCTAAATGCCTGATGATGTTTGCATATGTAGTCGAACAAAACCTTTTTTTTTGGCTGAATAATGATGTAACGCAATGGGAAAGTAATGTAGTGTCCTCATCAAGGAAACAAAAGTAAAAAACTTTTCATATCGGTCATTCCATGCATATATTAAATTTGACAACATCAATGTGCCATTTTACAGGTGATAACCCAGGGTTAGAGCATTGATATTCTCTTATTAGATATTAATATTAGGAAAATGATACTTTATGCTAATCTTGTTTTGTTACACTGTTTTTACATTAACTTAAGTGTACAGTTAAGATTCGACAAAGAGTTTAACTAGGAATGGCGTAAAATAAATGGTGTAGAGTATCAAGTGAACATTTCTTTTTTACATTTTTGGTTATGGGCAAGAATATATAATATCACCACTCTACTAGTATTACATTACACGGTTCACAGGGTGCATGAGTGGCAGCTCAGATGATGTTATGGCCATGTGTGCACATTTGTGAGCCACATCAGCATTACATTAATAATGTCATAACAAAGGGTGATCACAAAGATTTGATTATATCAAATTAAAAGTATAAAGACTCAAATACATAGAAAAATATATATATAATAACTTGATTGAAAATTGATCCAAACCATAGAGACTTTGAGTATATATACCTTATATGGATTTATTTAACTTAAATAGAGCTGCCTATACCATATATATATGCAGATTTGCAAATAGAAGAGTTACATAACTAACATTACTCTTCAATAGCTAAATTTAAACTTTAGTTTGTGAAATTACAAACAGCTATGTGTATTTTTTTTTTTTTAATACTTTAGCTATGATTGAGATCGAACACTCTTATATTTATTTATAGTTGTAAAAACAAAAATTGTGTACATAGCATTGTTGTTCTTATATATAATTGAGAAGATAAGTGGTACGCACACAATCAATTATCTTACAAAACTCAACTATGAGGCAGAGTTAGCTGGAGATTTAAAAAAAAAGTGTTAGTCAATTTAAATAAATTTGTAAGGTACAAATTTAACTGGTCTCGATCATGATTATAAGAAAATGTGATAATAAATATGGTGTGAATAAACACTACTTAAATGAGAAATTTTAGAGTATTAATTGTCTACAGCTAGCCAAGTCTTTCAGCCTCTAAAACTTAGCGAAAGAGTTTGCTCTATTTTCTCGAATAGGAAACAAGGTGCTTGGTACTATTGATTGCCCAAGTGTCTCACACAAACTCCAGTCTTTCCCAAGACTTACAATGATAGAAGTTTAATGATCAATGAATGATTATAATAAGCTCAGAAATCAGCTCTCAATAAGAGTAAATACAACAATAACTTCTCTCTTGATGGAGTTTGTTTGATTGGAATGCGATTCTTGCTTGAAAAACGGAGTTCCACAACTAGCTGTTTTGTTGACATGGCTGCTTTGTAGTATCTCACTAGTGCATGCTCAAAACTCTTGGCTTTGAGCTTGCTCAAAAGTGCACATCCAAACAGTTTTCCCGTTCTTCTAGAACTTTTTGAGCTTCCGATATAGGTTCAGCCTGTAACAATTAAAACTTAACTCTCTCCAAACAACTGAAGTATTACACAAACAATTAGAAAGTTTTTTTTTTTTTTTTTTTTTTTTTTTNTTTTTTCTATAGAATTTAGTCAATAAAATTAAAATTTTTAAGCATTATCAAGAACAATTGAGTAAGTAAATGCAACTATGAAAGCTTAAAACTCTTATAATTCTTGTGTGCTGAAAAGTAAATAATTATATAAATGTGTTGTTATCATCAGAATCAATAAAAGAACCAAGTATGAAATCGCCGTTAAACAACCTAAACCTTAATCAAACCTACTTGAACATTTTGTTTTTGGCTCAAGTAACACCACCTCATGCAATGTGAGGCAATGTAACATTAGTAGTATGTAATAAGAATTTTTTTCTTATTAATTAGCTTTAGAGGTTTGCAGGATAAAAGAGGCTAAGTTTGGTTGGCAGTGTGCAATTTATGCAGTCATTTATTGATGTATAGCTTCTGTATTTTCCTTTTGTTTTTGGTCTACGATTATCCTCTTTTACTTTTTTACTGGTGAATTTCTTCTGTTATTAGAAGAAAAAAAAAGTCTATTTAATTTTCATCCAACTCAATTTGTGAACCATCTCATCTAGGAGACAGTTCCATTTTAGAAACAAGAGAGATACTCAGTTATATATTATTTACCTTTGAAGGTAAATGATAATTCATCCTTTTATTTTTTTATTATCTTTTTTCTTGTCTATTCATTAAGGTATCCAATATTAAGCCGTGAAAAAATTCGTCTAACATTGTCTGGCACTCACACAACTCTCAATATTGTGGATTTAGTTCAAAATTTTAAGTGGGTCTAATATAAGATGTGTTCTTTTAAATTGAGCCATGTGAGTCTAAGAGTAAAACCTCAGCATCATGGGTACGAGGGTACAACATTGTCATACCAATTGGCAGTGATACAGCTTTGCTATCTGTACGGCAATCTCAACACCTAAGTGACTCCTCTCTAAGCTCTCTTTCACGAGTTACAATGGTTTTTAATTCGATCAGAACAAAAAAGGAAAACAAATAAAAAGAAAAACATAAAACCCTTTTTAGCTGAACAAATAAAAGAATTTTACTTTCTCCAATTCAGCATCATTGCAAAAATGGAAAAAAGAGAGAAAAAAAATTTGAGAAAAGTACCTAGTCCCACGTGAGTCTTAATTTTATCTTTTGAATTCTATTGGTTGTTATAATTCTTTCCTTGCAGAAGCTTATCCCATCTGTTTTCCCTTTGCTGAATTGCTGCATTCTTTTTTTCTCTATTTAGGGTTGGTTTCAGATTGGAACCTTCTGTCTCCCTTACCAGGAAACACTTTCTTTCTCTCTCTCTCTGCATATTCAATTTCTACCTGGTGAGTGCAGGCTCATATACTTTTTTTGGGTTAAAAGACATAGGATTTACTGCAAAATTTTTCTATCTGATTTATGGTGCAGATAGGTTTTCTCTTTCCATAGGGAGAGCAGTTTAAGGGCTTAATCCAATGTTTTTGTTGAATTTCTGCTAGGGGAAAAAAGTAATGGCTAGAAGGAAAATACAGATCAAGAAGATTGAGAACATAACAGCGAGGCAGGTGACTTTCTCTAAGAGGAGGAAAGGCGTTTTCAAGAAGGCTCAGGAACTGTCAACTCTTTGTGATGCTGAGATAGCTCTCATAGTTTTCTCTGCCTCTGGCAGGTTCTTCGAGTTTGCTAGTTCAAGGTATCTAGCACTCTCCCTCTTTTTCTCTTAATGCATTTAGAAGGAAAATTGGTTCTACTTCTAGCAAGAATTGAGACTACTTTTATCCATGCTTATGCTTTTCTCTGTTTATCATTTTTTATTTTGAGAGAGAGAGAGAGAGAGAGAGAGATCTCATTTTATGATGACAGAATTCACAGTATACTGCTTCCGGAAAGCGCAGGACTCAATGTCTATTGCTGTTCTAATATTTCCTTTTGAAACCTTCAAAAAATAAATAAATAAAGGAAATAATCAGAAAACAAAGATTCAAAACTTGGAGGTTTAGTTTGGCAAAAGAAAGAAAACACATGTACACTACACACACACACACACACAGAGTTTGGAGGTGTAGCTAAGAGACTTTAATTTTATCTAAGTCACTAGAGTTGTCATGTCACTATGCCTTTAAGTGGTTAACATCTTGCATTCTAAGTTGTTACCTATTAGCTTTTTTCAGACACATTCACGCATACATAAAGCTTTAGAGAACTAATTCTTACACTATATAAGATAACATGTAATATTTGAGCATAAAAGTTTGATAGCATGTTTGAATATGGGGCATAACTGTCCTTTGCGCATTTCAAAATAACTATAGTAGAAAGTGAGAAATTGTTGCTTCAGACAAAAATCCGGCTTTCACATAGGAACCACACACTGTAAGTGTATTCAATTAATTTTGTTGGTTCCAGTTGAATTCAAATGATAACAAGTGTACAAAGTGTAAAATATTGTGAAAGTAACTAGCATGAAAGTGTGTTACTCTAGCTTATATGATCTGATATGATTCCTCCATAGTATGAAAATTACTACAACTTGTCATATGAATTAAGATGCATATAAAGATATTTTTCATTACTTTATTTTTTTGGCTAATAATCTGCTTATAAAGGTCAACTTATCATGTATCGGTTTTAAAAATGGGGAGTTTCTCATATAACCCAGGTTCAAAAGACAGCTTGGGTAGTTGATCTTTCCAATTTAAGCTAAAATACAGTTCGAATCCCTCTAAATTTTGAAAATTTAATTTGATTCCTGTAAAAGTAATTTTNTTTTTGGCTAATAATCTGCTTATAAAGGTCAATTTATCATGTATCGGTTTTAAAAATGGGGAGTTTCTCATATAACCCAGGTTCAAAAGACAGCTTGGGTAGTTGATCTTTCCAATTTAAGCCAAAATACAGTTCGAATCCCTCTAAATTTTGAAAATTTAATTTGATTCCTGTAAAAGTAATTTTTAATTAGAGCAACTTAGTTCCTTCCTTGATGATATCTCTCATGTGCTGATGCATGTGGCACTGAAAGATAATGACATAGTGATCATAATTACTTCAGTTTCACATAGGACACAGCACTGTGATGCCAATCTTTTTCTTAATTTCTATTTTTGAAAGAATTAGTATATTAATTATATTACAAAAGTTATATGTTCGATCACCATTTATTAAATAATATCCAAACAAATTTGATAATTTGAAATATACCCAGAAAGTGATAACTAACTTTGAACTTATAAGAAACTCCCTAACTTTCGCAAGCTCTGATCTTTCATATTTGGCGAGAAGAGGAATAACAGATGCTATATTTTGAGTCGTCTTACTGAAGAGCATATTTTTTCTTAAGTTCGTGAAGATGTGAAGTGCAAGCTTATATTGGCCTTGCTTTTCAAATCCAATGTTGTTAATAGAGATTTATGAAGGAGCCGAAGAATTAGCAAGAAAAATGCTTCTTCATTGTTTCTTGGTGACAGTATAGTGATGTTTTCTACAGAGCGTTTTCATTTTCTGTACAATACTGCAGTTTTTTTTTTTTCTTTTTTTTTNTGGACAATTCAATTATATATTAAGCTAATGCTTACAGCTTTGTTTGTCTGTTATGATGAGTTGTTTAGCCTTTTTATACTTCAATTAATTTTTACTACCATAGAGCATCGTTTTCGGTGTCACTAATCAGGAACATGAATGGTGATTTATTGAATGTATTTAGTGCCACATGCTAATCACTGTTTGGAAAAATATTGCATGTACAGAAGCATAGCAATATAGTAGGCCAAGCCTTCAAATATCAGGTCTCCATATACTGCATGTTTCCAAGCTGCATGAATTGATACTCAATTTCTTTGTCATTTCTTTTTTTTGTTTTTGGCCTGCAATTTCTTTTCATTTCATAAACAACACATTTTTCTAGAATCATTCTTTTTTCAGCAAGCAGCTGTATATGTTGTTATCATATATATGACGATTCATACATATTTTGATAATCTAACATTATTTTCTGTAAAAGAAACAAATATTGAGTTAAACGCACCTGTGGAACGACCAGAAAAATAAGTTAAGGGTAATTAGATTGTATTCTGTACATATGTTCTTTAACTTCTTAAAATCTACAAAATACTTAAGATTATTGTAGCTTTATACACAGAATTTTGTGAAAGAAAAAGTTGTTGAGATTAATATAGCTTAAAACTGTAAGTGTTTATTATCAATAACATGGAAATGACATATTTAACAGTCTAAGCATGTTTAAAGAAGGCCGTTGATGTTCTTATTGGTGTAGTAACCGCCTCTTGAAATTCAAATCTTGAATTTCAAATTATATAATCTGTTTATAAGTTGTTACTAATAGATTAGGTTGACTTATTCAAATGTATAGCAACCAAACCTATCTTATCTTTCTATCTCTTTGTAAACCCTAACCATATTGTGTATATATGCTACAGAAAGTCAATGAAAAAATTAACACTCATTTTCCAACTCTCTACATGTTTATATGGTATCAGAGCTCTCTTAGCCTAACAGCTCCCACACGATCCAAATCAATGGCTTCCAATAGTTCCACCAACACCATGAATGATGCCAACTCCATCTCCACACCGTATGACCCAAAGAACCTTGTCCAAATCAATACCATTACTCAGCTACCTATCAAGTTAACTGGCACCAATTATCCTGCTTAGCACAAGCAGTTTCGGTCCTTCCTCATTCGCCATGACTTAGTAGGCTATGTCACTGGTGCCAAGCCTTGTCCCTCACCTTTTCTTGAAGGCGATGATGCTGAAGAAGGTGTTAGCAACCCAACCTATCACTATTGGGTCCGGCAAGATCAATTGCTCTACCTTGCCATCTTAAGCTCCTGTGAAGCTGATGCACGTAGCATCATGTCTTCTGTAGAGACCTCTGCTGAAGCATGGGTCAAGCTTCAAAAGGCTTATGCCAATCGTTCTCGATCCCGTGTCATGTCTCTCAAGGAGCATCTAGCCTCACTTACCAAAGGCACTTCTGCTATCTCCGATTACCTGAATACTATCAAAGGTATTGCAAATGAACTCTCTTTAATTGGATATCCTCTTGATGATTTTGACCTTGTTATCTATGCTCTAAGTGGGCTTGGTCCTTCCTTTCGAGAGATTTCTACCTCTCTTTGCACCCGTGAGACCCCCATCACTTTTGATGACCTTTTTTATAAGCTTGTTGACCATGAACTCTCTCTTCAAAGAGAAGAACGACTCCATGGTGGTGCTGCCCCTGTCACAGCCAATTTTGCCAAACGAAACCATGCACCCCCTTACCACAAAAACCGCATATAGCCTTACTCAAACTCTCATCTCTGCCGCCCATCACATACTGCCCCTACCCCTCTTATTTGTCAATATTGTGACAAACGTGGCCATAGTGCTAAAGAATGCTACAAGCTTCATGGTTATCCTCCTAAACCAGCTGCACCGGTTGCTCACTTGGCTCAAGCTGTCCATCAACCATCCAATACGCATTGGCTCATGGATTAAGGTGCTTCTCACCATGTGACCAATGACTTTGCCAACTTTACTCTCAAGTCCGAGTATGGAAGTGCTGATCAGCTCACTGTTGCTGACGGTTCAGGTTTGCCAATCTCTCACACAGGTTCAACTACCTTAAACACCACCCCTCTTCCCTTACAACTTTCTAATATTTTATATTTTCCTTCCATTGACCAAAATCTCCTTTATGTTTCTCAATTATGTAAACACAATCAAGTCCTAGTTGAATTTTTTCCTTCTTATTTTGAGGTAAAGGCATTGAGCACGGGGGCGACGCTTCTGCGAGGGCTGAATGAAGGCAATGTCTACAAGGTTCCATCACTCCATTCCTCATCTCCACGTGCATCCCATGTCACTGTCAACCCCACCATGGACTTATGGCACTCACGGCTTGGACATCCAACCCCTAGAATTTTATCTCATGTTATTTCTTCTAGTAATTTACTGGTTCCTAGTTTAAAACCTATTTCTTGTATTTCTTGCCTTTGTAATAAAAGCCATAAGTTGTCATTTTCCATGTCTACTGTTACTAGTACTCACCCTCTTGATGTTGTGTATGCTAATGTCTGGGGTCTAGCACCTATGTCCTCCATTGACAATTTTCGCTTCTATATTGTCTTCGTTGACCACTTTTCTAAATATATTTGGCTGTATCCGTTAAAACACAAATCCGATGTCTTTCTAATTTTTCCTACCTTTAAGAACTTTGTAGAAAATAAATTCAACACCAGAATTAAAACCTTTTATACTGATAATGGTGGCGAATTTATTGCTCTTCATTCTTATCTTGCTTCACACACCATTCCTCCCCATACCCCTGAACATAATGGTGTCTCTGAACGTCGTCATCGCCACTTAGTTGAAACAGCTAGGTGTCTTCTTTATCAAGCCTCACTGCCTTCTCATTTTTGGTCCTATGCTCTTCAAACCACTACCTACTTGATCAACCGAATGCCTACTCCTCTCCTTCATATGTCCACACCCCATGATACACTATTTGGTTCCCCTCCTAATTACTCCAAGCTTCGCACGTTTGGCTGCCTATGTTTTCCATGGCTTAAACCTTACTCAAAGTCCAAACTAGACCAACGTTCCTCCCCTTGCATTTTTCTTGGCTACTCCTCTTCTCAAAATGCCTATCTTTGCTTTTAATCCCCTCATAAACTGCATTTACCCCAATAGGCATGTTGAGTTTATAGAAAATATTTTTTCCTATTCTCAGTTTCATTCTAAGTCCTACTCTTCTCTTCCCATCTCCAAGGATTTAATTTCTTCCCTTGATTCTTCTCTTACTACTCTTGTCCCATTTCACTCCAACTGTTCTCTCAATCCGCCACAGCCTTCTCCTCACCCCACCCCATCTTCCCCTCATTCTGTTCCTGCACCCTTCCCCTCTCCCTCATGAACATCCTCTAATGCAGCTGCTTCATTCCCCCTTGCAGTCTGCTGAGGCGAGTTCCCTTGCTGTTCATGCCAACACCTCAGGTAATATTTCTCTTTCTACTTCCACTCACCACATGGTTTACTCGGTCAAAGAATGGTATTTTAAACCGAAAAAGGCCTTCACTGTTCTTAAATATCATTTACCTTGTCCAATTGAACCTACATGTGTTTCTCAGGCTCTCAAGTCTCCAGAATGGAAGCAAGCCATGTCCGATGAATTCAATGCTCTCCTTAAAAATGGCACCTGGGATCTTGTTCCATCTCACACCTCTTACAACATTGTTGGCAACAAATGGGTTTTTCGCCTCAAGAGAAATCCATATGGCAGCATTGCATGGTACAAGGCACGGCTGGTTGCCAAAGGCTTTCACCAACATCCTGGCCTAGATTTTCATGACACTTTCAGTCCAGTGGTCCAGCCTCAAACCATTAAAATTGTTCTCTGCCTTGTTATTTCTCATGGCTAGCGCATGTGACAAATGGATGTCAACAATGCCTTTTTGCATGGTACTCTCACCGAAGAGGTCTACATGGCTCAACCTCCTAGCTTTAAACATCCAACACTTCCCAATCATGTTTGTAAATTGCGCAAGGCGCTCTATGGCCTCAAACAGGCACCTTGTGCATGGTATGACACCTTAAAATTCTTTCTCTTGGGTTTCGGTTTCACTAACTCCAAGTGTGATACGTCTCTCTTTGTTTACAAGGGTAACACCATAGCTTACTTCCTTGTTTATGTTGATGACTTACTATTGATGGGCAATAACTCCATGTTTCTCAAGACATTTTAGCAAGCTCTTTCTCAGCAATTTTCTCTCAAAGATCTTGGCTGTCCTAGTTACTTTCTTGGTGTTGAATTATCCCCACCTCTGCTGGTCTCTTTCTTACACAGCACAAATATGTGCATGACTTATTGGACAAAGCATCCATGCAAGGTGCACGCCCTGTCAACACTCCTATGGCCACTAATTGCTCTCTTGTTCACTAGCAGATGGCTCATCTTGTGACACCAAGCTGAACCTGTGTCTTGTTGGTTCCTTGCAATACCTTGCTCTTACTCACCCTGACATTAGCTTCTCTGTCAATAAACTTGCTCAACATATGCAAGTTCCTCAGGATCATCATTTTTAAGCACTTAAATGTGTTCTTTGCTATTTAAAATCCACAATTGATCATGGTATTCACTTGAAGAAGGATACCTCATTTCCCCTCATTGCTTATTGTGATGCGGATTGGGCCGGTAACCATGTTGACAGAAAATTTACTGGGGCTTACATTGCTTATCTTGACTCCAACCCTGTGTCTTGGGCTGCTCGTAAGCAATCTTCTGTTGCTAGATTTCGACTGAGGTAGAATATAGAACTATTGCCTCTACCTCTGCTGAATTACTATGGCTCAAACAACTTTTACAGGAAATGGGCCTTGCATTGCCATGATCTCCCCACATCTTCTCAGATGATATTGGTGCCACCTACCTCTGTGCCAATCCAGTGTTTCATTCTCAAATGAAACATCTTGCCATAGACTACCACTTTGTTTGTGATTTAGTGGCTAGTGGTTCATTACGGGTCTCTCATGTTCCATCAAGTCACCAACTTGCAGATTTACTCACCAAACCACTTTTAGGGCCACAACATCTCTTTCTCAAAAACAAGATTGGTGTCGTTGAGTCCTCCACCAACTTGCGGGGTCGTATTGGTGTAGTAACCACCTCTTGAAATTCAAATCTTGAATTTCAAATTATATAATATGTTTATAAGTTCTTACTAATAGAATAGGTTGACTTATTCAAATGTATAGCAACCAAACCTATCTTATCTTTCTATCTCTTTGTAAACCCTAACCATATTGTGTATATATGCTACGCAAAGTCAATGAAAAGATTAACATTCGTTTTCCAATTCTCTACACGTTTATAGTTCTGATGTATGGGTTTAAACTCAGAAAATTCAATTATAGAACTTTAATGACTTCTTAAATATTATATATTAATTTAAACTATTGTATGAATAAATAAGAGGAATCAAAGTATTTAATCTGCAATTTCTTTTTTTCCTTAAGTGTGGAGGGGGTAATTGAAAAGCGTATTCTGCACTCAGAGGTCCAGGACAAATTAGACCAGCCATCCACTGAACTGCAGGTAAAGTGTTATTTCTATTTTATAAATAATGTCTCATTTTTTGTTTTTGTTTTAAGGGTAAGGATATCTTCGGGCCAGCTTTTGTGTACCGAGATTAAGTCATTTCCTAAGCAATCTTAAGGACATACCCCGCACATCGGCCTGGTGTATTCAGGAGAAAAATTTTCCTAGGTGCTAGCACTATGATTTGAACCTTGGCTAGTTTGGATAAACTTATTATATCTTTACCATCAGGCTAAACCCTTGGGGTTAATGATGTCTCATTTAGTATTGAAGGAACTATAAGACAAATTCAAATGCTATGTTTTGAATGGTATTTTCTTCAAATCATATAAAAGAGTCAGGTATGATCTTGAAGTTCTATCTGTGCTTTGGAAGAAAACTTTAATACAATGAGGAAGAATTAAGTTAATTATCCACTTCCAAAGTGAGAATGAAAGTTACTCTGCATTCATCCGGTTAGTGATTCAGAATGATAAAAAACTATACACTTTTCTCCTTTTCATGGTAATCCAGAATTTTACCCCAATTATGCCGGCAAATCCTGGCATTAATTACTTGTTATGATTATACTACAAGGTACCATCATTCACCTACATATGTACATTTTTACTTTGTAACAAATAGCTACCTGTAGGATTGTGCAAAACTAAAAGTCTCATATATTATCCAAGTAGATATTTATCTTTAATTAGCAGCACTGCAAAAAATAATTGAAGCTGATTCTTCTCTAATTTTACAGCTTGAGCTTAGGAACTATGCTATTCTCAGCAAGTTGTTAGAGGAGAAAACTCAGGAACTGAGGTATTCCATATTTGGAGCTAGGAATTTGTTGATACGAAGCATGCCACATTGATAATATATATTTTTAATTGTTGAGATACACGATTCCTCTGGCAGGCGGTTGAACGGAGAAGAACTGCAAGAACTGACATTAAAAGAATTAGAGAAACTAGAAGCTCTACTGAAGAGATGCTGGACCCGTGTTACTAAAGCTAAGGTTTTATTTGCTTCTCTGATCATGTGCTGGTTTGTTTAGTTAACTTATTTGCATACTCTCAACAGATAGAACTTGTCTTTCAGACTGAAAGATTACTAACAGAGATCAGTACCCTTAAGAAGAAGGTATCAATCTTCTTTTCTAGAAGCATCTTATAATTTTATTTTTTTAATCTTAGAACAAGAACAAATAATCATGTATAAATGGGTTCAATTACTCTTTATGCTTGAAATATCAGGTTTATGCCACATTGTTCTTGAGGCTATGTTTGGGAGTATAGAAGGGGAGGGAATGGAGAGGAAATCAGGTGTTTAATCTTAAGCCTTTCCCTTGTTTGGGAGTTACCTTAAAAAGTGGAAGAAGAAAGGCAAGCTTTGGAGCTAATCTCAATGCTCTCTCCCTCTCCTTTTCCTTACTCATCCCAACAGGGGAGAGGAAAATCCTCCTTAATCCTCTCTTATTTTTACCTTCTCTTCCCTTTTGTGTCATTCCTCTTTCAACTCCCAAACATAGCCCAAAGTTTAAGTTGAAGCTAATATATATTAAATCATTCCAATGGGATGAATTTTAAGTTTTGTGTGTACCAGGTATGACTTTTATGCTTGCATATATACAAAACATCATTAGATTTTGATCCCAATATGAATAAGTTAGAGTATAAAGTTGATCATAAAATATAAAAAGGAAGAAATAAAATAAACTTAATATAAATTATTCCTAGCAAATCGTAAGGGGATACATCAATGATTAAGTATTTGATATTTCATTATAAAGGTACCGTTTTCAAACTCTGCTGAAATTTGGTAAGATGGGATTTTGAGAGAGGATAAGCTATCCGTGTTGTATAGTCTCCACTAATGAATAAAAAAAAATAATCCCTTTCAAGTTTGCTGCTATTAGGACATTTGTTTTTAACTTTTGGAATGAATCACACAATTATATCCAATGGTAGTTTTAAATTTACATTAGTCTAACAGAAATTCTAGCTACCTAGTATTTTTCTTGTCTTAAGTAATCTCTCCCTGCTGAGTTGAGTAATCTCTCTTATTTTAAATAATTGTGTAACAAATTAGCTAATGTCAATGCAGGGAGGCAAGCTAAGGGAAGAAAACGGGCGGTTCAAACAGGTAATGGCTCTAGCGGGGTGTTCAGACTCTTGTCTTAGCTTGTTCTCTCTTTCTCAGTTATTAGGAAAGTGTCTCACTTTACAAACGGAATATATTTTAGGTTCAGATCCTTGAACATGAACAAGACCGATTATATGATGCATCTCTTAGATTGGGGTAAGTTTTATAACATTTTCATTAAGACGGTTATTTATTTATTTAACTACTGCGGTGGAGTTGTCGAATTAAGCCTTGTTTTTTGGGGCATAGAATTTGAAACACATCAAGTAGACAGAATTTTAAATTCTTAAATATCTTTTATGCTTCTTTATATATATAGATATCATTTATGTTTGCTTGGCATAAGATATTTGGGAGAGAAAAAAAATTGAAGATAGTTTGATGAGAATTCAATATCCTCAACAGTTATTTAAAATTTTATGAATGCATGATGCTACTTTTGAGAAAATTATTGTTGGTTTCCAAAGTCTGAGGAAAATACCATTTGATTCTAAACATGAAAGACTTTTAAAAGAATCATGAGATTTAGGATTTATTAAGTAGTCTGTTACATAAATAAATAACATTAATTTCTAGACTATTACTGTAATATTTATTTATTTTTTGTCAGCTTTGGAGGATACTGCACTATTACTTTAAGAGTAAAACCCTTTTTTAATTCTTGAAAAATGCAGCCACTGACAAATTTGTCCTCCAAAAATTTTCGGTGACAAATTGGTCATTGAATTATTATTTTATTGACAAATTAGTCTTTTGATATGCAAGATCAGTGAAAAGAAAAGAAGGACTTGAATAAGAAAATGAGGGCTTAAACATAGCTAGACAAGATCAATAAAAAAAATTTAGGAAAAGGGTCTGCAGGGGTCCAGAATTTTTCTCATTAAAGTACCAAATGATTAATTTGTCAGACAAAATAATAATTTAAGGACCAATTTGTCACTGAAAAATTTTGGAGGATGAATTTGTCAGTAGCTACATTTTCCAAGGACCAAAAAATGGTTTTACTCTTACTTTAATATCCATTTAACTAGGACATCAAATTAGTTTCGTACAAAATAAATTACCATAGGGCATCACATTGCAGGAACAATATTGTTAGTGCAATTATGATGATAGACCGCAATTTAAAAGCTTAATTGGGTTACCTCATTTTCAAATTCTGTAGACCTTGACCACGTATCACATATGTATACTGAATATTTGACATTATCATTAATTTGTGTCATTCTGCAGGTTATCATCTGATAAGTGATAACAGCAGCCATATGTTGGAAATAAATTAGAGTTTTGTTATTTTTAACATTCTTATTCTTCTGGGTATTAAAATAAGTGTCTAATAAGTTTCAAGTTTGGATATATCTTGCTTTTATCTCCAGAAATCTTTAAATTTAATATATATATATATATATATATATATATATATATATATATATATATAGGAGTTTTATGTCAAATGTAATTCAAGCAATTAGAATAAGCTATGTAACAAAAATGTTTTGGTAAGGTTTTCCTTAGAAGCTGTCCTAGCTAGCTAGGGTTTTGGCTATAAGAATTTTATGATTTCATGAGATCTGCATCAGCTTTTGTAAAGGTGTGCATCAATTAAATATGTTAGATTACAATTTTACTAACTTCTTGAGAAGTTTTTGTGATTTAGTTAAACTTCAATATTGTTAAATGTGCATATATGTATAAACGGAAATTAACACTACTCTTGGCAATTAGAGTCTTGATAGAAAGAGGCTTATTATGTTATTTTCCTTTTTCACGGAAGAGTTTGGGGTGAAATGAAACCTTAATTTTAGTACTACTACAAAGGTATTAAAAGATTGATTGCTCAAATATATGTGAATTAAGTTGTATTTTTTTTATGTATTATTAAGGAAATATTAAGTTATAATTTTATTAAAAAACTATAACTTAACAAATAATTATCTACGTAACTTGACATGTAAAACAATTAATTCTTCCAAAGCAAATTAATAACCCACACGGTTGATGGTTATACTTATACAGAAGGAAATGATTCGAATCTTTCCAAGAGTGCAAGCATGTGGGTTATTCACTTGTTTATTTACGGGGCTAGCATTTTAGGGGAATTCTTGTTTTTTTGAATGTACTAGGTTAATGTGTAGGGTGTGTCCTTAAGATTGTTTAAGGAGAGACTTAGTCTTAATGGATAAAAGTTAGCTAGAAGATATCTTTACTGTTAAAACAAAAAAAAAACGTACAAGCATTTTTATCATTAAAATAATCAAAATTTGAGATGATTTTACCTAATTATATGTGATCAATCAAGGCAATAGTTAGGGGCAACATGAATTGATTTCTTGATTATTGTTTAAAAAGAGACTTTGATACCGTGTTGATAACCATTTCAACCCATAATTTCATTATTATAATCAAGGCAATAATTAATGTTTTCTTCTCATGAAATATTTCTCTAGGACTATTTGAACTGGTCATTTTCCTTATAAGTCTAGTTAAACAATGAAACACATACGTATGTATGTGCGATGTAGCGTAAAATAATTTACCCTCCCTTTAAAAGCTCTGTTGAGGGGTTTTGGGGGCCCCACTTTTTGAAATTAGTATTTTTGTAAAAATCTTAAAAGATCAAGACACGTGGTATCAATTAAATTTTAAAATAATTGATAATTTGAGTTTAATTATGTCAAAAAAATTACAAGATATTAATCCCTTCAAAACTCTTCAAATGAAGGAACAGGATTATACTACCATTACAAAAAAAAAAAAAA
>QAOA01000313.1:118941-166655 GCA_003255065.1 Cercis canadensis
TATATAATATAATTATTTAAATATATTTTTATCATATTTAAATATAAATAAAAAATTATATAATACTATTTTTTTTTTGATAATTTCATCTCATATAACAAGCACTGAAACTCTATTTTATTTCCCACTCAACTATGTGTGCTTTTTTCTTTGAAATTTCCGAACTCTAAATAATTTTTCAATTGTTTTGTTTTACGAAAAACAAGAAAGGTACATATTTTGTAAAAAACATTTTCCTGATGCTAAAAAAATGGAAACTTAATGGATTTTATTGGATCATGCTGGTTATTGAAATTGGCATGCCCCCCAAACAAAAGCAACAACACTTATAGTTCTAGCCGTATTAAGGACTGGAAATTCAAGATCAAGTAGAAAATGTCTTAACCATTATTCAGAGTTGCAAGTTGGTATTAGTAAAATCATCAATAAGGAGGGAACAAAATAGGTAGGGTGAGGACAGAAGGTTGTAATAGAGTAATGATATAAACACAAATTTTTTACCATAATATTTCACAAACTGGCTGTGTGGCAAAAGCTAAACTATATACTGGTTTGTTATTTCATGTTTTAAAAAAATAAAAATAAAAAGTCTAAAGTTAAGCACTTCAGATAATCAGATTTAACCACTTGATGAATGTAAAACGGAGAAGGCGTTATCTTACTGAACTTCACTTTTCTAATTCCCTTTTCCTCCATTGTTCATGACAATTCATTTCAGTCCAACAATTCTTGCCACAATGTTCAGTATATAACTGGACCAAAATTTTGGTAATGGTGGAAGAAATAAAACCAAAAATAAAACACTAAATAATTTATATTTTTCCAACATCATCATGACTACATGTTAAAGGAAACATGGGAAATTATCAGGAATAAAAAACAGAAAGAAAAGAAAAAGGATGGAATTAACATTTCGAATCAGATTTTACATTTAACTTCACCTTGCTTCAGATACTGAAGGTGAAGCTTTGCGAAAATTTTATGACAAGACAAAATCCTAGACCTGCAAAATTCCTAGACAACAAGATGTAATCAAAATCAACATACCTACAAACCGCCATTAGTGGATAATCTATCAGAGACCTGCAGAGAATGGATGCAAAATTATGAAAGCCTATGAAAATTGCTAGAAATAGCAGACAATCATCATAAGCAGTGATAGTCAGCTCTTTTACATAGGTCAAATCAATTAACTTGAATCCAAACTTAAAAGAAGGCTCGGCAATTTAAATTATTTTCTCCAAAAAACCTGATCAATGAGATCCTAGAAGGAACATCATCAGGATACTTCATACCTAAGGCTTATTGTGTCATATGAACAACTAGTTAGCAGCCTAAGAATCCATTTTCTCACATATAGTTGCATCAGTTTCATTTTCACATTTATTGTGGTTGACTGATGATCCAATGACAGGAAATTATAAGTTTGGTCCTTCCAAAACAGGGAACCTCAAACAACTTCACTCCTGCAAGGCTGGGATGTTTGAGGAGAATGGTACATTGATATGACTGTACAAGACGTTTAATCTTTATAAGATACATGTCAACCTATACTTTCTCAGAAATAACATGGTTTTATCTCAACCTCTAGCTGTCAGCCAAACTATATCTAGAAGGGGTGGGTTTATTAAATTTTAAACGATTGAAAAATCTTCACTCAGGCAATTCAGTCATAACTTGATGTCTCTTTTATTATGAACACCACCTAATGGAATCCTCTTGATGCATAATATGGATTTGTTATATCAACCATGCACCATCATCAAGGATTATAATAGTGAATTACATGCTAAAAAACCATATAGCAGTATGGCCAAATGCATAATAACTTAAGATGTTTAGTAAATTTTGGTAAACTCTTTCTACCCGTCGAGACATGCCCTTGGCATGCTTCACAATCACCAGTCTTAATTCATATAAACCCTAGGCACAGATATGTATCAAGAAAATGGGTAGATAAGCTAGGTGTAGTTATCAAGGTATACTTGGGTAAACCAAGTGAGACACAGGCCACTTGGAGACTTGGAAGACAATTTGAGTAATGCAGGAAAATAATTCCTTGGACCAAAACTCAGAACAGAATAATCTTCAAGAGAACATTAAAATAGTGTTAACAAGTTCAACAAAAAGTAGAAAACAAGCTAGATTTATTACCTTACAGATCTTGACAACCCAAATGAAATTACTAAGGTTGAAGACTTCCAACTCAGACCTGATATATGGCCAAAATACTTAATTATAAAAAAGGTGATAAAGACTGGTCTGTGGATCGATTCCACATACTTAAGGCAATATATTTAAGCTTTACACATGTGAGACATACTTGGGCTAAAATACACTGATTTTTTATTTCAAACATGGTTTTCATAACATTGCAAGGTTAGATTGCACTCTTATTATAGAAATCAAGAAGTAAAAGCTAATCACCAAATCCAAGTCATCCACAGAAGTCCAGTAAAGAAGTGAAAGACAGAAATGTAACAGACACAGAATACAACGACAATTTGATTCTCATAAATGCTGACATAGGTTCCTCCCGTTTATGCAAGGAATGGGAGACTGCTGTTCCCCCATCTAGGCGACTTCTACAATGGCTTCTTTGCTACATTGCTGGCTGAAAAGTCAGAACACATTTCTTGGCCAAAGCAAAAAAGGAGATATCTCTTGAAGATATGACCTCTTTTGGATTAGCAAATGAACTCAATCCTTGACCACATTGAGAATTTTATCAATTCTCTCTCATGTCAGCATCCACCAGATATCATGAAGATGAAATTATTCAGCCAGATCTCAAAGAAGAAATTGGCATTTGCTTAAGTAGAGATCATGCTAAAATGAAAGTAATTAATTATTCAGTGGTTCCTTAGAATGTTAACGCAAAGATGCCAATTTTATAGTACAACTCTGTCACCTATCTGATCAAACCATCTGCGGATGAGATGACAGATACTATAACCATCCCTAATTCAAAAGGTTAATAATTTTTTCTTGAAAAGTGTGTGTTCCAATTGTTTGAAACTAACCCTTTATAGGAAGAGGTTTAGTGTCAAAAGGTAACCTCTTACTGCAAGTTCATCCAGAAGACTCTTAGAGAAAGTGACAAAATTTTTCTCCCACTTTCTTCTCTCTGATTGTTCAAGGACACAACTCTTTTTGCAAGTCTATTAAAAATGTTTTCTTTCTTTCGTCCAAATTGTTTCTCGAATGAATTAATTTGGTTTTCACGCTCTGGTTTTTGTAAAAGAACCCAGTTGACCAGCTAAATAATAGATTCAAAAATTCTAACATGCCCCCTAATGTTAAAGACTATAGGGCTTGTTCTCTAGGTCCTCATTCTTGTATCTTTCCACACCCGTCCCTGGCAGCATATTGCATTTGAACATAGACACATCTATATATATGTTATAGAACTACGATATTTTTCTTAAATATGTCTATGCATGTCAAAATAAGGGAGAAAAGAATATTAAGGACAGGACTCAGACACAGTCCAAACACACTGACCATAGCTTGAACATGTTTTGTAAAGAGGAGGGTAGTTTGAAAGTTCAGATGATCTGGAAGCTACTCGGAAAGAGAAATCAGCAGACGTTCAATTAATATATCATAGGTTGAATAACAAAAAGTTCTATAGTTGGTAACTGGAAATGATAGTGACGTTACCACTTTTTCTTGCATCATGAACACAAGGATGCTGAACTATAATATAATTACAAGCATCTATAATATGGATATATTTAGGTGGACAATTAGATTAATGAATGTGATTAGTGACAACATCCATCTACTGTGAATTATCTGTATATGTAACTAAAATGATGATCAATATTATTGTCGTCTCAATTATTCTCATTACCATATTATTCATTTATTCTTATAAATTTGTTGATGTTTCATAATTCATACCTATGTTTGTACATTTCTGTGCACTTTTTGGCATATCTTCCAAATGTGTTTACCAAGCATGATTATTATCATTCCAAAGACCAATGTACAAATTAAATTTCAATACTTATGCAAGCAATTGTCAATTTGATGGCTATAATGTAAGTTTTCAGCTTATCCCATCCTCTTCAATTTGCTTTTCTTTCTCATCAGTAGTGTAACTAAGTACATTCTAGTTTCCTTGAATGATATGTTTCAATACATTTTTTGGTTAACTAAAGTTTTGCCTTGCATATATAATTTTATGAAATGATAGTTCAATAAAAGTCCTAGTAGAGAGTACATGTCAAGAAAATGATAGAAACCTGAAACAGTATCACAATAATGAAGATCCAAGTAAACAATCAACTAGATAATTGTTTGCATTTCTACCAGCACACATGAAATTGGATTGGCCCTTCTCATATGGAACACAAGAAATGAAAACATGTAACTATAAGAACTATATTCCATAATATAATATCAATAACATTTCATGTACACCCCCATGAAATTATAAAAACTTCAACTGTACAAGGACAAGGGATAGAGAGAGAAGAAGAAGAAGAAAAGAGACAGTTACCACAACTACCTTTTAAGAGAAACAAAGCGCGAGGAAAAGTGAACCAATGGCAGACTCAACAAAAGGACAACGAATAGCTTATTGTATAGTTAATTCATCTCAAGAACTCAAATGGAAAAGAGACTTCAGCATCTAATTAGGGGCAAAGCTTTCTTAAATTAGAAAAAAGGAGGAAGAGCTGCTAACTATGGTCTAACGAGAAATCTTATTCATTGTTACCAAATCTCTTCGCAATGATAGGACGGACATCATCAGCATCAGCCAGGGTCTCTAGAAAGGGAAGTAAGGACATTAGTGCACAATCTAATGGATCATCAAACCAACTCTTTATAGGAATGCCATTATTCACTTGCAGCCGGAAAACCTGAAATGTATAATAAGATATCACAAATTAAATACCCATAACTATCCAATAAAGAAATTCTTTTCTCCCCCTCTCCCCTCCTTTTCCTGGGGCAGGAAGTGGCATTCCTTCCTTCTTATAAAATTCCTAGCTATGGCCTAACTTTAGGCGACGAAAAACATACCAAAAAGGACAAAACATTGCGGGCACTAGGCATAATTACTTTCTCTAGACATCAGAAAACACATCAAAACCAGTAGGAAAATAGCAAGAGAAAAAACCATTAGCTGAACCATCAAAAAGGAGAGATGGGTTCTGTACCTGAGGGGAATTATCGACTATGGCAACTTTTGCAAGATCAACACCTAATACAGTGAGATCTTTTGTGTAATTTCCATCTGAAAAAACGCATGATTCACGATATACTCGGTGAGAAATGAGTTTTCCATCAGGGTCCAATATATCAAGTAGTTGCTTTGCATAAATGCTTTGGCTGGCAGTAAAAATAACAACTTCAAACATCTCTGCTACTCTCTCCAAAAATGTATGGAGGTAAGGCCTCTGTTTTACATATACCGTGAACTCTTTCATGTTGAAGAAAACAGTAAAAGTGAAATCTGCATCATCGCACTGTTCCAGCGTAGAATGAACAAGTGTCTCTGCACATATGAAAGCATGATGGGAAAGATGAATAGGATTTCCTACCGTAAATATTTCAGAGACAATTGTCTACAAAGAAATGAAAATAAGACAGTGATGAAAGAAAGTTAATCCATAAGTGATGCTCAAAAATGCCAAGTCAAACTGACTGATCATCAATGACTATGCAGAATTTTNCAGCGTAGAATGAACAAGTGTCTCTGCACATATGAAAGCATGATGGGAAAGATGAATAGGATTTCAGAGACAATTGTCTACAAAGAAATGAAAATAAGACAGTGATGAAAGAAAGTTAACCCATAAGTGATGCTCAAAAATGCCAAGTCAAACTGACTGATCATCAATGACTATGCAGAATTTTCAATACAATTCAGTTGTCTCATGTTGACAATTTGTACCTACACATACAAGTCAATGTTCGGGCATCCACATTCTTCTCTATGCTACATCCGGGGATCAAACTTTCTGCCTTTGCAATGTTTGTTAAACATGCCACCTGACCAAGCATTAATTTTACAGAAGAACAAGGACATGTTTTGAAGTTTCCAACATAGATCATGTTCCGGAGGATTTTTGGGATACACAAATTACCTTGGTTTAATGACTGATATTTATTCCTCCTCTTATATACTTTTGCTTTTTAACAGAACTTTTCAAAATACCATGTCTTTGACAATGTTTTTCAGATAAATCTAGGCTTTCTGCAGACATTACTCTAAATTGAGAAAGATTTTAAACTATACTCTAAGCATATGTGATTTCAATCATTTTTCATGATGAACACTAAACTCTCAGCAAAATATTAAAAGAAACAGGAAAGGGAAGAAAGAAAGAAAATTGGGAGGAAAAAAAAAAAGAAAGAAGAGAGAGAACAATGACAATATGAATCTAAAGCAACTAATGTGATGAGATGTAGTGAATTAAACCTATTGCTGAAAAAGCATCTGAATTAATACCATCAGCATCTGACTTACATGCAATGCTATATTCAAGAATCATAAATCAATAAATACTAGGAAAATATGTTAGGTCAGTTTCTTACCATCTAAATCAAGCACTAGGGTTACTGACTTTCTTCTCTGAGATTCCTTTGGAGGTACAGTGGGCTGACCATTTGATTCTACATCTGAAATTTCTGGTAAATTCTTGATATATGAATGTGGATCAAAGCACTCTGCCTTATCCAAGTCGTTTATAGCATCAGACTCCTGGTTGCAGGATCTTATCTGACTCATTGCTGAATACAAGCCAGTGTTTTCTCGAACAGTCATGACTTCTTCACATGGTCTGATATCAGAAGTGCTGCCAATTTTAACATCATCTTCAAGAGCAGGCAGGACCATGTACTGGTCAGCTGCATCAAACAACACTGTTGGCTCAGCAGATTTATAATCAGATAAGCAGTTGGTCTTGCTGCTATCATCATCAAAGGCATCATCATCAAAGGGTAAGCTGGTAATGATCATGTCAGAAATGTAGAAGTCTGATACATCACATGTTTCATAGCCACATATGCTTATTCTCTCATCACCTTCATCAGCTCCTAATCCTGGCATGTCAGTATCACTGATGCTGCCTACTACAAAATAAAAGTTGTCAGTACATAAGTGAAAACGTTCAAGCAGTCATGAAGAAATAACTAACCAGACACATCTAGGGTATGTATGTGAATATACAGTAAATGAATGTAGGAAAAATTATTAGTCTAGCCTGCAACAAAAGAATCCATGTGAAAGATTTTAATAATTCCTGATGTAGATTTTGTGTATCTTAATACCCAGATTTTTTTAATAAAGTTTCTTATTTTTTCACTGTTTTTTTAAGGAAAACTTTCTCTTGTCATGTGTATTTCTTCTTGTATATATAGAACCCTGAAATTGAATAAATACAATAGTTTGCAGTACATGGATAACTACTAATTGATCCTAATAATAAACAAGAAATGATGTTGCAAACTAGCAACATGACTGATCATAATCATGTAATGCAGGAAATAACTACAGATATGGCTGAACAGGAAAGACATTTTACGTAAGAGATCCCAACTAACTATGGTAATTTGTTTAGCAGAACCGTGTGGGACTGCTATGAACTTCAGTTTTCACGATTTACATTTCCTCTCCTTCTCCTTCTCTTCTTTTTTTCTTTTTCTTCTTTTAGACAAGGGAAGACTTCGATGTGTGATGACTGTAAGAAACTGCTGAATATGCATCTCCATAATTTTTTTTTTTTTTTCTGTAACCTAGCAATCTTGAATAATCAAAATTTGCAAAATATGGAAGTGCATTCTCTTCCAGTTGAAGAGATATGCTTAAATTCACCACAGCCAGAGTCAAATAAAACGAAATTCATTTTATGGAGCTTGGAACATATCCAGGAAGTCAAGAAGCAGAAATGATTGCTGGAAGATCAAGATAAATAATACTGTTCAGTAATAGAGATTATTGCCAATAAAGTTTTATAGGGGTCTAGGCAAAGGTGCCACTAATGAAGAACAGAAAAAAAAAAAATTTATTTAATGTTCAATGATTAGAATTGTCAGTCTTACCTGCATCATTGTCAGTATCATGCTGAGAATGGACTTCAATAGGCTCAAAAGCAGGAGAAAAAATTGTTTCTAAGTTTGCTGTACAGCAGTTGCTAGGTTCCTGGACAGAAACAAATTCTCTCAGTATTGCATTCTGGAAAAGTTCAAGGGTCATTGAGACAGAATAGAGTAAGAATTGACAGACAAGCTATGAATGTCAACATAAAATTTTCAATTATTTTATAACACATCAGGAAAAATAATTTTGCTTCCAGGTCAAAACTGGCCTCCTTCCACTGAACCATCATATGCAGCAACAGTTCTTTACTCATCAATGTGTTTCTAACATATTACAACTGTTTAAAAGGGAAAGCTTTCCTACACTTGTAGCTTCAAGAAGGATGTACAAATTATTTTTTTCTATTATCCGGGTGAGAATCCAATATATATGGAACAGAGAGTTAAATAGATCCAGTTTTTGACGTATTTCCATAACCAAAAACAGAGATGGTGATCCTTCAATAAAGCTAAAAGTGTGTTGGGGAGTTTCAAGGGTAAGAAAAACATACGCCTAGCATACCTTAGATGCATTGATTCAGGACAAGGATTACAAAAGCAAAGATTCTTCTATATATGGTAGAGTAACATTGTTTAGAGCATTGCAGTTTCTGGTACCACGGTATCAGAATAACACATGAAGAAATTTGCAATATAAAGAGAATGTCAAATAAGTAAATACATACAGTCACCAAAGCCAATACAATCAAACTCTACCATTCTTACCAGGGCAGAGGAATTCACAGAAAATAATTGCTGATGCTGAAATCCGGAATTTTCTTTATCCAGAAAGTCCTTATTGTCAATGGATCCACCACTCTCAAGGTGCTTGGAGGACAACTGCGTCCTTGAGGAAACTACGAAAATAATAAGAACCTCAAATGCTAAGAATTTAAATAAATTTCTGCACACGTCTTTAATACAAGGCCATTAATGAGACAAATCATAACATATGCAAGAAGTATACCTACTACTTAAACACAGAAATGAATAATATGAAGAAAGGAAATAAATTGCTAGAGATGGATATATAAATTCCAAAAGAGGCCCACTTAACATAGTTGGCACTCTACATAGATCTAGCATTTTCTTTCTTACCAAATGAATCTCATCAAGCCTGTTATGCAAACTCCCAAGACTGACCTAGTAGCTTAAAAAAAGAATCATGTTAAAAAAAAAAAAAAATTACATCAGCATGATTACTTCGCTGAAATTTCTGGTCCAAAGGATTCTGTACTATAAGGCTATTTCAGATCTGCTTTAATGTAAAATACAATAATCAGTCTAAAGTTTCAATTTGAGGCACTAACTCCATAGACATATCGCATAGACCAGTTCTTTGGGTTACTCAGTTTAGTGACTCAGAAGTCTTGACTCATATGAATGACTACTGATAAACCATTTTGTTTTAGCAAGGATCCCACTATTAAGAAATCATTGGTTTCTCTTGATCATGGAGTTACTGCATTGTTCTAGTTTCTTTATATGATGCCTTCCTTACCTTTTCTTACTGTCATCAGAGCAGTACATTCTAAGGTGTTCATTAAATTTTCCTTTTCTAGTAAAACGACAGCCATAAATTGATTTATGACAAATTATTCTTCATTTGTCTTTGATAGGAGATAAAGATTGATATAACAATCAGTAGGGTAAATCAACAAAGAAAGGTTCTATGACTTGGTACTAATTGGTCCATCACCTATCCATGAGTAATCATATAAACTAAATAAATTCACCAATTGCTCACAAAAATGAAAATCTAAAATGATCTCAAACTATCCAGTGAGTTTGCACACTGGCCACATAGCAAAGCTCAATATGGGGAATCATGTTTATTAGAACATGTTAAAAACAAATGGGAAAACATAATAAAAAGGATATGAAGTGAACGAAAAGCATAAAACATAATTACAAACACTTAGATAGTAATCTGAAAGAGAGACTGATATCAGCCTTCCCTAAGTTTAGTAGCTTACCATCTTGGCAATTATGAATAGTTGTGTCCAGTTCAGCTACTTGTGCAGAAATTGTGATTTTAGAGCATGGCTTTTTGGAAATTGTATTTGATTTTGGAGAAACGATAAGATCCTTTCTTTCTCTTATACAGCTCGTGCTTACTTTGCTCTTCATTTTTAGGGATGGCATTTGATCTGTGCTTATGATAAATACCACAATCTTGCTTTTGGCACATCAGTGGGGAAACAAGACCCCTCTAGAGAATCAAAGCAGCAGACTGTTGCAAAACGAGTGGTAAAAAATGCAAACCATCATTTATACAATTAAAAATGCATCAAGGATAAAAAGAACTGACACAAGATGCAAGCAGCATTTTTAAATCAGCATTAAGAAATGCAGTTAGCATTTTTGTGTGTATTAAATGTGTGACTGAGAACTAGAAACGGAAAGTTCAAGTCTTTTCTTCCTGTAGTTATAAAAGAAGTGAATGGCGACAGTACAAAGTAGAGGATAAGGTGTCCTATAAAATAACAGAGATAAAATGATGCAAGATGAAGTTGGCCAAAAAAAGCACAAGATGAAACATCAAAATAAAAGAGTCATCCAATCTGTTTGAAGATAAACTGAAGAACTTTCCAAGAAACTCCAAAAGCTGAACACAATAGAGAGGCCTAGGAGATTATCTTACTCCAGAGCAAGTGAAGTGCAAAAGACTGTTTAAAAAGTTCTAGCATTCCTTGCTAAACAATTTCCCCAAGCTACTCAAACACGGCATACCTCCAAGACAACAAGGAAAACCCATATAAAAGTAAAATAAATTCCCGGAAAAATCTCAAATTAAAATAAGTTAATGGATACAATCCCAGCAAGTAAGTTGCCATTCAGAAACCCATCATTATTTAAGTAACATAAAAAATTTAATCCTTACACAAAGTTGATTCAAATTTGAATTGACCAATCTCATCCATATACAGAATCCTCATGATCATTAACTCATCATCCTATGAAGTCCAAATAATTATCCAAACAAGTCAAATCTTGCATTTATTTTCATGTTTAGTTCTTTTTCTTTTTTTCTCCAACACCTACTTCACAAAAATTGCTAAGAGTTTCACAAACAGGTAAGGATATTATAACCACAACACTTTACTGCTTGTCTTGCCCACTTTTCTAACATGTTCAACATAATTCACAAGAAATAAAACTAACCCATGCACAACAACTGGTCCTTCAAAAATTGATTTAATGAAGTCCATAGAAGAAACATACCTACTTTATAATAAGGTAAGAGAGTCAAAACCCATGTCCCAAATATACCCAATTCTCAAGTTAAAGCGCCAAATTGGAAGTCAACCATACAAATAATCCAAACAAAGTTATCTAAAACCCAGTAATCACAGTATAGATAGAAAAACATAGCCACTTCATAAAAAGCTAAGAAAAACAAAACCCATGATCCCAAATATACACAATTTCGACGTTAACGTGCGAAATTGGAAGTCAACCATAGAAATTATCCAAACAAAGTTAACTAAAACTAATTAACACAGTATAGAAAAAAGTGAATGAACCAGAAAACCTTCTAAAAACCATAAACGAATTAAAACCCACAGAAAGAACAAGTCCAACTTACAGTTATGCCGTATAACTAACAGAGACACAGTGCAAAGAGAACAGAGAACATGGAAGGCCCAAATAACATTGAAGAAACAGTACCCAAAAGCTTTAATTTAGCTGAAAATCACTAAGTTATAGTAATTAACAGTGAAATTCCAATGGAGAAAGTAGCTTACGCTGTGTAGAAAGAAGCTATGCCCTCTCTCTCTCTCTCTCTCTTCCTCTGCCCCTTTCTCTCTCTTAACTTCCGCGGGTGAGACAAGAAAGAAGTACTGTGTCAGCTTCTCTTGGATCCTTCGAACGGTTGAGATGGGATCTATGGTAATTGGTTTGGACCGGTAGGAACTTGCCACGTGGGCTGTGGAACCAGCTCTGCTTGACGCATTGACACGTGCTGCTTCGCGGAAAGAGAGGAGAAAAGCTTTTGGAGCTCTGGGCGGGTTGACGAAAAACATGGGATTGTCCACCGCTCTTTTGAGCGCGTGTAAATCACATTTTTCACAAAGACCTCACTTTTTTTTTTTTTTTTTTNAACTCAAGAACAGATATATTAAATTTAAGATGAGTCCTACGTCAAAATTTTATTGTGAAAGTACCTCACAGCTTATATACTCTTGTTTATATATATAGTAATCTCTAAATTTAATTAGACAATAAATACATAATTATTTAAAAGTTTTTTTTTTGAAAAACAAAATTTTAAGAGATAGATTTGTTACTCTATCTCTAAAGCAAAATTTTATCGTTATCTACCAACAAAATTAGAATCGAAGATATTTTCAACGTAGCTCCATCGAGCCAACCCTTTTTTCCCCCTTTAGATGAGCCAACCCTTTTTCAACTTTACATCTTCCACACATTTTTAAAAGGTACAAGTGTATAACATGATAATGTTTTAGAATAGTAAATATACCATTCAATTCTTTTCTTAATTATACTCTATAATTCAATGATTGAATCCCAATCTTTCATGTATATATAGATTTTTTTTTTTCATGAACTTAATTTATGCAAAGATTAATTTTAAGTGGGTTTACTCAAATTTATAAGGTGCATATATAATTTAACTAGACAATTGTAAATAGTGAAATAATGTGAAAAAGGAATTATGGGCGTAACACTATTTATTTTAATTTAATTTTCAGAACCATTTAAAGAGTTGGTGCCAGAGTATAATTCATTTGAAGGATATTGTTGTTGCTGATACGGAAACTAAATTATTCTTTAATAAATCAGACTTTTATTCCAAGACAAATAATAAAGTGTTACATCTTTTACCAATCACAAAAGGTTACACTTACACTCACTCAACTACAACTCCTAAAATCCAATTGTGTGATGGAGGTTTGGGCTCTTCGATAAGCGCTTCTTCTTGCACTCGTAGCGAATTTTTCTCTTTTTTAATGCATTTAATTAGTGTTAGTGTTTGCAATTCTTCCCTACCCTAATATTTCTCTTTGGTTATATGGTGATAAGAAGGTCAAATTCTTTATTTTTTATAAACTATTCAAACCATGTATTTGATGTGATACTTATATAAGCATTACCAGTAAAAAGATTCGATCCTTATCAATTTAACCAACCTTTATTAAAAGAATTGAGCTACTCCAATATTGAAACATAAGATAAATTTGTTTAAGAATATATTTATAAGTTTTTTTTTTCTATTTCTATAAATATTTCTTTTATATTCAACAATGTGCTTAATTTGTCTTTGAAGGACTCAATGTTATTGATAGTTTTTTGTTTTTACTAAAAAATCATAATTAAGTTACAATTAAAATAGTATTAAATTTGTAATAAAAATTAAAATATATTTCTTATGTTTTTCAATAAAAAGTAATGTCTGTCAATATAAAGTTTGTTTCTTAACAACAAACACAACATTACAGAAATTTGATGTTTTACACTAGCCTAAATTTAAATGCTTATCAATAATTTGAATTGTGCAAAGTATTAGTAAAAATTAAAAGTTTTATTCACCCTTTCATTATTTATTTCATTTACTTGCTAGTCTCTTTTCTTATTTCAAGTATTACTACAAGTGGGATCAGCTTCACTTATTTCAAAGATACTCAAAGACTTCACTCTTGGGAAATAACCAGGTTTCACATTCATTGCCTCACCATCAAAACTCAAAAGCCTCATAAAGTAGAAGATCAACCAAACTAGGCAAATCTCTCAGAGATTCAATGGGGTCTCCCTTACGTCTAGTACAGATCAAACGTAATACCTTCAAGTTCTGTTGAAAAGCTAACCGAGTTGGCAAATTCTCAAGATACCCAGTCAAGTATAATCTTTGAAGAGAAGGTGGGGAAAACAAACCTTGCAAATCAATTGTTTCATTAGTGTGTAGACTCTCAAAGAGCAAAGATTGGTCATTTTTTAGATGGAAGAACATAGAGCACTTTCATGTTGTGTTGTCAAATTAACCAAACATATATAGGCTTCTCAATTGGATCAGCCTTCCCAGCCTTGTGCTCAAGTCACTTTCTTCAGATGCTTCAAGGTAGCAGAGAGTCTATAATTTAACCAAAACTTCATTTTCTGGAGGTGCTTTCAACCCCTTTACGCGAAGTTGTATGCTGCCTCCATTAGCAGCCTTGATTCATATGTTGAATGAGGATTTGATCCACCTAGATTTTCGTAATGGCGGATCAAAAGATAGCGAAGCTTATGAAGCTCTGATACCTTAGAAGTAGCTCAGTAAAAAATGTTTGCTTGAGATCCAAGGTTTCTAGACTATGTAGATTCTTGATAGACATAGGAATGCTTGAGATTCTAGTATTTCTCAAGTTCAAATACCTTAAGAGGAATAATGTTGAAATTTCTTCAGGAAATGTATCCAAAGGTGCACCTCTCAAATCTAGCAGATTGAGTAGCTTGAAGTGACCACCCATTAACTTGGACATTATTGTTGAGTTGTTGGATAGAGTATCATCTGCATCAAACAGGAAAAGAGAACGAAGCCAGGACAATAAGCTGATCCTGAGTTCATATTTTTGTCCTTCATTATTTCTTTCAACTGATGGCTGTCCATTGCATAAATGCCATGAGGAATGATATGCTTCTCATAGGCGAAAAGCTGCTGGATTATGTTTTTCAGGAGCTCCTCTTGCTTCCGTGAATGGGAAACTGTTACCGGTGCGCGATGATTGAACTGAATCCTCACATCATCATCATTGTAGATTTGTTCCAGAAGGTTGTTTTTCCCATTCCTTCCTTCCCGGCAACAGCAAAGACTTTAAGGCCGGAATCACCATTCAGGAGCCAATCAATGAGCATCTTTTTGGGATTAGTTATGCCAACTAATTGGCTCCTTTGAAACTGATCAATCACATTGGTGTTTGACATTGTTGAGCTTGAAACTTGCCCCAAGAAGGAAGGAGTAGAGTAGGCATACCTCTGACGCCTTTCGGATATGTCTTTAACTCTCATTCTGATGCTTTGTAACTTGGAACCAATTTGGTGGTTAGCTTTCCACTTTTTGACAATGAAAACAATCTGAATGAGACAAATGCAGTATGTAGAATCTCCAGCATCACCATCTGGAAAGTGGAGCAAGAACTGATCAACAACATCTTCTATGTCAAGAGAAACATTTCTTACCTGCTTGACCCATGCCTTAAGCATTTCGTCATTCTCTTCCATGGCATCAGCAACCCTCAAGAAATTGCCCTCATTCTTTCAGACTCATCTTTGACATAAACAATGTCTTCCTTCACTCCACTTTGCAATTTGGCTTCTTCCCTGAGGAGCCGGGAAAGTTCAGTAAGTAGAAATGATACTACACTTTCGTCCATCCTCTTTCTCCTATCCTTTTTTTTTCTAATCTCTGCAGAATTTAGGGGAAGAGAGGCAAATTTGGAATGAAGGCTTGGCAAGTTTCTCCTCATAGAGCATCTTCTATATAATTTTTTTTTATCCTTTCTTGGTGTTTCAGGAAATGAAAAGCTTCTGTTGCACCCTTGCTTGCAACATGAGCATGCTTTTTTTTTTTTTTAATTCAAAGAGAACCTAAAAGTGAGAATAAAGATAAGAAATTGTGCTTCGTCTCATTATGCAAAGAAAATTTGTTTGCATGGATGCTTAGTGAGAGAGAAAAGAATGTGATTCATGTCCCCTCCTACAATTTATTTTGAAGAGAATAAAGTGCACAGAAAGCAAATATGTCAATTAAAAAGAAGTTTACATGAACTTCACACGTTAGATCAATATAACTAACTCCTGACAAGAAACATATATAAAATAATTTCATATGAGAATTTTAAAGAAAATTCTAAAATCTATGTGGGAATTTTCATGTGACATGAAAATTTATTTCACATCATGAATTGCGATTAAATCTTAAGAGCTTCAGAATCGGTGCTATTTTAACAATCCAATTTTCTCTTAATATATAATTGTGTCAAATTTTATTATAAGACTATCTGCAATTTTCTAGNCAATCCAATTTTTTCTTAATATATAATTGTGTCAAATTTTATTATAAGACTATCTGCAATTTTCTAGATTATTTCTATTTCTTTGCCTCCTTCCATGTATTCTCCTTCTTCTTAAATAAATTTTCTTTTATCAATAACATCTTCCTGCACTTTGTCCTAAGGATTACATAAAAAAGAGTTCTGAATCTTTCACTTGGAAAGATTATTCAGTTGGGTGCTACATGTTTTAACTATCACCTGAGAACTTTGGATGAAGATCCTCCTAAGAAGAGCTTATTTTAAAAGATTATCAATTTGAAACATGCATTTTAAGAGTCCAATTATGTGCAATGAATATGAAATTCCACTAGTCTATCTAAAAGCATTATGAACCCTATAGCATTTGCCTTGTGCCTAAACAGTATTTGAAATCTTTTTGACACGCAGTAAAACAATTTTATATCCATCTCTTCATGCGTAAGGGACTAAAGTGCTAACAAGACTCTCTTACGTTCGGTTAGTTATGCATTATTTTACTTTTGTACAGTTTGAATGTACATATTACTTTACACTAGTGTGCAAGTAGATTTTCTTATAATAAGATTTATCAAAAGTGATATTTATATCAATATTTTGACTTTTAGTATAAGTATATCAAAAATAATATGTAAGAAACAGATGTTTCATCCATTAAGACCATCTCATCTCTGAATCGATTTTACATAATATTTATGAGTGAAGTTGATCCCACTTGTGGTAATAATTGAAATAAGAAAAGAGACTAACAAGTAAATAAAAGGCTTAATTGCAATTTTGGTGCCCCTATTTTAACCACTTGAACGTTTTGGTCCTCCTTTAAAAATGAACTATTGAGTCCCTCTATATTCATAAAATGTACAAGTTTAGTCTATTTATCTTTAAGTCAAAATTCNCAAAATTCTTAGGTTTATTTCAAGGTGTAAAGTTCTCTGATTCATAATCTCACCGTTCAGATTGAAGAGCTACGTCTTGTGAATCTTTCCGTTAAATTTCAGCTCGATCCAACGGTGAATAAGTCTAAATTTTTGATTAGATGAAAACTTATGGTTTTGGTATTTTGGGTTGAGTTTCACCGTTAGATCGAGTTCAAATTTAGTGAGAAGGTTCACAAGATGTAGTCATTCAATCTGAACGGTGAGATTATGAATCAGAGAACTTTACACCTTGAAATAAGCTTAAGAATTTTGACTTAAAAGATAAATGGACTAAACTTGTACATTTTATAAATATAGAGGGACTCAATAGGAGGACCAAAACGTTCAAGTGGTTAAAATAGGGGGACCAAAATTGCAATTAAGCCTAAATAAAATAAATAATGATAGGGTTAGTAAAAATTTTCAGTTTTTACTAATAATTTGCACCATTCAAAGTATTGATAAGCATTTTAATTTAGGCTAGTGTAGAACATCAAATTTTTGTAATGTTGTGTTTGTTGTTAAGAAACAAACTTTACCTATTATATTGACAAACATTACTTTTTATTGAAAAACATAAGAAATATAGTTTAAAATATAATTCGTAGTTATTGCATTTACTATTTATGCTACTAATATTACTATATCGAAAGAGAATTATTCTTCTTTATTGTGTAACTTATTATTTTCTAAAAAGGCCACTTATTATCATGTACTAACAGATATTAAGAATAGGTGAGAAGATGTTATTCTAACACCTGCCACTTACACATGCATGTTAACTCCTTTCTCAATTTTTTTTTTCTAAAATTAAAATGAACTAATCATAGATATTTTCTTATAATATGAAATCTACTCTGGGAATGTACTTTGAGTTGCTATGAAATCCCTGCCTGTGATCTGCTGGAGCATTGCCTATATTCTTCAAGTATAAGAATCTAGCCAGCAACTTTGCATGACTATAAATGGGACAAGGCTGAGCAATCAACTCTAAAATGCAACATAGGGTTGTGGAAAGGTTCATCTTAAAAATATACATATAAAGAGAAAGTTGCAGACCTACAGATGTGGTTATTTCTTAATACCATATGTAAATAGACCATATGATGAGAGCAATGTCCAATAAGTTTCAGGTTCAGATATAAATTTGTGTACCTTCCATAGATTATTTAAGCAACTTACTAAACTACCTACCTATATTTTTGTGTTCTCTTTATGATTGTGATTTTAGTAAAAGAAGAACTGACAGAAAATCATCTCGATTTCAATATTTTATATCCAAGGTTTTAGTAAATTAGTGTATACAAAAGTTGAACAAAACATAGAAGGTAAAATAGAAAAGATCTATAGAAAAGTCGAACATACATGGTAAGATGTGATGGCTGAACTTTTGATCACGTGAAGTTTCTTTCATAAGTTTTTATTTATTTCTAAATCATGTTTTATACATGTGAACGAAAACAAACTACAATAGCATGCATGGCCAAAAAACACCCTAGAAAAGCATAGATTATTTGAAGCATCTTTTCAAGTGGGTTCCATTATGCTAAAATCCAAGAAACATTACCCAACTGGAAAATAATTAATACCCAGTCTTATCCAATATATATCTGTTGGAACACACGACTACAAAGAGGTCTCTTTATGAAAAGACCAATTCCACCGAAAACAAGAAATATCTTGATTCTCTTTTGCGATTTACGGTTGTAATGAGGAAGAAAACATACATAATATTAAGAGGTGGGCCAATAAACAATTCAACTTTTTTATTCTTTTCCTAAGAAAATGAAACAAAAGTTGTATTGAAAGGCTCTTTTTTGTGGACTAAAAACCAACATTGAGAAGCATACTCACGTGGGTTCCATTAACAGAAACTTGCTTCCTAGTAGAAGATAGTTTTCATGATGTTGGAGCAGGAAGCTGTTTGTGTCTGATATGATCAATGGTCCAATGCTATTCCAACCAAATATGTGTATAAATTGTTGTCATTTTAATTAAGCATTCAATCATTGAGCCCATTTGGTCGGCACAACTTTGAACCGTTGAATAGATGAGTGAAAATGGCTGGGTATCTTTTATATCCTGCCATAATATCTGTGCTTGCTACAAAGGGAAAATGGAGAGCAATAAAGAAAAAGAAAAAAAAAAAAAGGTATATATGAGGTCCCTATTAATACCCTGAAAGTGATACTAAGGATAGATATTTATATACAAATAAAAATAAGAAGGTTAATTGAAATGATCTTGCATTTTTAAGAGGACATGATTGCGCATTGGGTAACCAATCAACCATGAAGGTCCCATAATTAATTTTATTGAGAATGGGTGAGATGAAATATAAGAATAAGCTATCTATTGTTGTATAACTTCTAATAGACCAAATATATATATATATATATGCATGTTTGTGTGTCTTACAGTTTCATAGCATCACAGAAGCTAATTAGACCTTACAAATTATTTAAAGCTCTCATTAGTCATCAATAACCTACACCTAGGAGCTTTCCCAAGATTTTTCTTAACTTCTAATAAATTGATAGTGCTGTATCAAAAGGACAGCTAGAAGCTAGTTGGCTGTTCTGTTTTGTTGAAGAGTAGTGCTATTCAGCCACCCATGCATCTATGTAAATAATGGTGTATCCACTGTAGGTGTTCATACACAAATTCTGGCCATTGAGTATTCTCCTTGTTATTTACTTGATTTACTGTTGTTTCATAGTGGCCATTTTATATAAATTTCAATCAATGTGAAAAATGTGAGATAATGTATTGTACTATAGCACAAGTCAACAAATAATACAATTACCCACTTAACATAGTTAATTATCTTTCAACTGAAACAAGAAAAACAAGCTTTTGTCATTCTATTTGTTGTAGATCATAGGATCTTAGGACGCAGGACAGAGACGTGGTAGTGTTTGATATCATGCAAGTTATGTGAAAGCCGAAAGGAATCTCGTGCTCAAGTATATGTATCAATAGTCTCTTCTTGAATATTTTGGAAGATCTTTATTCTTCAATGAAAATCTTAATGAGAAAAACCTTCTACCTGATTGGATCTTGCTTAAATCAACTTTTAGTGGTTGGATATGGTCTCCCCATTGATATCAAATCTCTCTACCTGATTGAACTTCTCAATTCTTGAATATTATACATTTCTTACACCCTCAATGTTTTCTCTCGATTTTCTTCTTGATAGCTGTTCTCAAATCTATCGGGGTCATCATCATCATGAACTGGCTCTGGCCATGGAATAATCAAGGTGAATTGAATGGTAGAACGACGACCATGCATGTTCATCCACATATGATCAATGAGTCGTCACAATCTATATTGTTCGTATGAGTATCTCCGACAATGTTCAACATTTCTTTAAATTGCTCGATCAAAAGTCTTCATACTACCAACTGATGACTCGAGAAAAAAATTTCAGAAACTCACTTAATCTCTTTAAACTTTTCTATATTATGTCACTCAGTATGTAGATAAACTTTTTGGATACCATAATAAACAAAATAATTCATTGATGGCACTTTATTTCTTTGACATCAAAGTAAAGAAAAAATTTATGAAATACTAATTTGAGTTCTTAGTTTATATTTTTTCCAGGAACCCTTGACAAGCACGTACATATATTATAGAAAAATACTTGTGATATACTAGTGAATATTACACCATCTCATATTAATTATGATTATGTTATCAGAATCATACCAAAAAAAATTATTTAATCTAATTAAATTTAGATATTGTTACATATGCTCACTATAAATAAAATGGGAATTTTTATGCTAATTAACTTTTTTAAAAGTGGGAGGTAGTGCTACCATTCATTCTCTCAAAATTTTTATTTTAGATAGAATTAGTCCTAGCTCTTGAACTCATTTCAAAATGTCAATTAAACTACTTAATGTAAGTTAAAATAATTAAACACTAATAAAAATTACATAATTAAAAGTTATAAAATAAAATTTATGCTTTTCTTGATAAAAGTTCATAACATTACTTGATACTATTGAGGCTTTCACGGTTACTACTATTTTGCTAGCAACGTCTACTGAAGTTGAAGGCCGACAAGCAATCTAGCTACTTCACGTGTATCCACTCCTTGTCCCAATGACGTTTGTCCCCACATGGTCTCTTGATAATACTAAACTATTCTGTTTGAAAGAGACCATGTTGAAGTGATTCAAGGATTGAACAAAAACTAAGATAATATATCATGCATGCTGTCTCATCTCTGCATGGCATTTATAGGTATGTAAAAAGGACTTGATCAAGGAAAATTTGGTTGGTAAAAAAATTGCTATATTATTAATCTTCTATTTGTAAAAATATTAAGGAGGTGTTTGATATATCAAAGCTGTCATAGATATACCAATGTTTGGTACAGTGATATGAAGTTGCAAAATTAGCATCAATGATACTACTAATCAAACATCTAATACAATTAAGCAAAAGACTAGTATTTTCCGGACTTAGAAATCATACATTCCTAAGTGCAATTAAACATATATATGCATTACACAGTCTTGAAAAATGTAAGGTAATATCCAATTATCATATGAGTACACATTAGTTAGATTTATACTGATAGTTAGCGCAATATAAACTTAAATGAGCTCATTTAAATTCTTTTCTGCATGAATCAAATAAATTTTATGTACCAACCCACAAACTAATGTGATTGTTAATAGTGTGCAATAAATATTTTCTCTCTTTCTCCAAAATTCGGGGATCTTAAATACACAAATATCTTATATCATTCATTTAAGACTTTGAATTTTTACTGTTTGTTTGTTTTTAGGGAGACATTTCAACTTAAGGAATAAATTTGAAGATATGAAAATTATATGAAAATAATTAATTAGTGTGGAAAGTACAATTATAACTCATATTGACACGTGGTATCAATTAAAAAAAATCTAGGAAAACAGAAGAAACTTTTTGGGAATAATTGATATATTTGCAAAAGATCTAATCGAAAATCTTATCTATTGGCATTATAGATGTGAAATATGACTACTATGCTACTTTATGATCCACAAGTGTTAATTTTGATTGTACTGATGGCCCACTTGTAGTTTTAGAGGTAGGGAAGTGAAAAGAGAGAACATTAAATGTAAACTTGGATATGTGATTAGATGTGGTTTAAAGGTGATTAAGAAGTCAAGAATTTGAGTTTATGTATTATTATATATTAAATTTATAGGGAGTTGTTATTTTCACATCATAGTTTGTTAATGTCACATCATATTTAATGTCTAAATATGATATAGATTAAATTATTCTTATTCAAAAAGAATTTTTTAAAAAAAGTAACTAATTATAATATTTTCTTTCTAATATTAATTGTAGCTTCATTTTTTTTACAATTATTTCTAATTTATTTTTAAATGATAAGTGTATCTTTTTTAATTATATTATCAAAATAATTTTACATAATTATTTTTTTAACTTTTCATTTAAATTTTGTACCTTAAATTATCTTCTTCCTATTCCTCCATTCTTTTCAACCTCCATCAAAAAATTTTCTCCAATAGAATGATTCACCATCCTCGAACTGTAGGGTGAGGACACCCACAGGATCTAATTGAATAGAACGCCCCCAGAACTTGCCCTTCAAATTTGAGTATACCCCCAGAATTTTCATCCTCTCCACTCACTGTGACAAGCAACAACCATTGGATAATGACTGACCTGCAGCAAACTAGTGAGGTCTTGAAGACTTTTGTAGAACATAAACATTAAAGAAGCTAAGGCGGTGAATCCCACTAGATAAGGACAATGAAAAGGAGTGTTTGTTTTGAACGGGTGAACATGGGGTGGTATTTTTGTGTATATAATGGGTTAATTTGACTTGTTTAAGAATGAGATTGGAAATAATTTTAAGAAAAGATAAAGCTATAATTAATAAGAGTTAGAAAGAGAATATATAATTAGTTAATTTTAAAAAAAGTTATTTTTAAAAAAGGATAATTTAGTTTATATCATTTTTAGATAATAAATAAGATGTGACATTAACAAACTAAAGTGTGAAAATAATAACTTTCAATTTATATTTACTTTTAGTTTATTTATTTTAAAAATATATTTTATGTAATTTATCCTTAATTTCTAAATGGAAATATATATCTTTTTTTTCATTGTATATATCACATCATTTGAAATCAACTTTTTTAGTACCTTTGNCATCATTTGAAATTAACTTTTTTAGTACCGTTGGGGTTGAGCTTTAGCTACTATATATTTTAAGTTTGATTATGGAATCCATAAGTTTTAAGGATGATTTTAATACTACTCAATCACATATTGTTCGAAGAATTAACTAAATCCACTTAAATTTGAATATGACTCATACTAGCTAGATCTATTTAAAAAACTTCAAGCATGCACAGTTAGTGTCTTCTTATTTATTATCAGAATAATACTACTTACTCATTAATAATTATTATATTATATCATAATATCTGAATTTAACTAAATTATCAAGCCTTTAACTAAACTATCAACCCTAGTGATTAAGCAAGTTAATTTTTGATTGTAAATATATTAAGTTCAAATCCCATAAGAGACGATAGAGTGAGATTTTGGCAAGAGATAAACTATCTCTTATTATATAACCTATACAAATTTTTTTTTTTTTAAAAAAAAAACNAACAAAACAAAAATTTACTTAATTTTTTTTTTTACTTTTGCCTACAATTTTAGATTCAAACACAAAAATTACAAACTCTAAAGATAATTTTAATATCACTCAACTACAAATTATTTAATTTACTTAAACTTTTTATGTTTCGCTCAAATATTACCATCTCAACTAATATAAAATAGCCTAACATACACTAGTATATAATAAACTTTCCTCTTATAGTTGTGTCTTCGGTGTGCACACTCAAAAGAAGCTGAGACAGAGAGAGTGAGCATGCATGTGTCTTAATTTCGTGACCACAAAACATAAAGACAACATTGGTAATTGGCATTCACATATTCCAATTGAATGGTTCACAATTCATGGCCCAAGATCGAGTACTCCAAACTCCACGGTTTCCACGCAGCAAAGTTAATGTCCTTTTCTTTTGGCCAGGATTTCATTGTTCTTCAAAGAGAGCCACGTAAATTATACAAAAGGTTAAATGTATTAGACAGCATGCATGCTCCTTTTGCATTTCTGTCCATTCTTGTTTTCATTTTGGTCTAACTGTGATCCATAATAACACCCTTTCTCTTACTTTTGGTTATAATAATTAATAGAGAGGACCACAACTCACACAATGACACTTCGTTTCAAGTGTACCTTCTATTCTCTTATCTTACCAACAAAAGATCTTTATTTCTTTTGTCTACTACATTATATGCAAAAAGGAAAAAGGCTCTTGCAAAATGGAATAAAAACACTTCGGTAACTTCATTGTATTAAGGCTCTTGCAAAAGCTCCAAATGAGCAAACAGATAAGTACATTACATCAACAATGTTACAGTGGCCTTGGTTTAAATTTTTTTTCTCATTTTCATCTTAATAAAGCTAGGGCAACATTCGCATTAGAAGTTGGGTGGTAAGTTACTAAGTTAAAAAAAAAAAAAAAAAAAAAAANAAAAAAAGCGCTTTGTGTTACCTCTTAAGATGTTAGCTTCATGTAATGATCTTTATTATAAAATATGATAGAGATTTATATCCATCAAAGGTCCCATTTGATGTTTGAAATTGAGTCAATTGCCATGGAATGTTTTTCTAAAAAGTATTATAATAATGCTATGATAAAAAATTGTGACTAAATGATGCAATTAGTGACGAATTCAACAACACCTTGTTAATCCGTCACTAATTGCATCCTTTAGCGGCAAATTTTCAATCCTAACTAACTTTTAATGTCCTGTTTGATCCGGATTTTACAACTATGAGTAGAAGTGATGAAATGACTATTCATTTGTATAGCTGTTTTATTTTGGGTTATCACTTACATTGTTTTTCACTTTTTCCTTTCTTAATCATTGACTGAATGTACATAATTATGGTCGTTGGTTGAGGATTCCCATTAGCAGCAAAACACAGTAGAAATTTGCATGAATTGGATACTGGACACGGAAAGAGAGAGAGAGAACATTTTGAAATAAAATAGTGACTATGCACTGAATAAATAAAATAAAGCTTTTTGCTTTTCAATTTCATACAGAGGAGTAAGCATCTCATTATCAAATCAAAATCGCTTTTCCATTGAAAATGGAAAAAGGTAATTACAACAATGCAGGGTACAGAATGAGTGCTTAAAATCGTTTGAGCACAAGATAACCCACAACCTGCAAAATGACAAAGACGTGTGCAAACCACCATGAGAATCACCGAGTAGCAGAATACAGAAGCTGCAGCAGCAGATACTGAAGAATATAAAGATTCACCTTCGTACATACCCAGATGAGTTTTTGAGCAAAAACCCAAAATTTAATCAGAACCCACAAAATGAGCTTCGGAAGCAGAGAGAAAGATACAACCTCTTCAACATCAGCTGCAAGCAACATGAAGACCAACACCAAGACCAGCACCTTGTTCTTCAACAGGGACAAGGCACTAGCTCAGTACAGTGCCGATGCTGGGATTTTGGCTGAGTTTGAGCAATCTGGTGTGTCTGGTGAGTCATTCGACTATTCAAGGTCGATTCTTTGTCCTCCCAAATTGGTGTCGGACGAGAAAATGGCTACTTATTTGTCGAAAATTCAAAGGGGGGGTCTCATTCAGCCTTTTGGGTGTATGATTGCAATTGAAGAACCCACTTTCAGAATCATCAGCTACAGTGAGAATTGCTTTGAATTGTTGAGTTTAAACAGGCAATTTGATTCGAAACAGTTTAAGGGTCTGATTGGAGTTGATGCTACAACACTCTTCACGCCTTCTTCTGGGGCTTCCCTTGCAAAAGCTGCTGCTTCTAGGGAAATTTCACTTTTGAACCCAATTTGGGTCTATTCAAGGGCAACCCAGAAGCCATTCTATGCTATAATGCATAGAATTGATGTAGGGATTGTGATTGATTTGGAGCCTGCAAAGTCTAGTGATCCTGCATTGTCACTTGCTGGTGCTGTGCAGTCTCAGAAACTAGCTGTTAGGGCAATCTCAAGGCTGCAATCTCTTCCTGGGGGAGACATTGGTGTTTTGTGTGATACTGTTGTTGAGGAACTGCAGAAGCTTACTGGGTATGACAGGGTTATGGTTTATAAGTTCCATGATGATGATCATGGTGAAGTTGTATCTGAGATCAGAAGGTCAGATTTAGGGCCCTATTTGGGTTTGCATTATCCAGCCACGGATATCCCTCAAGCTGCTCGCTTTTTGTTCAAGCAAAATCGGGTTAGGATGATTTGTGATTGCAATGCAAATCCAGTTAAAGTCATTCAGAGTGAAGAGTTAAGGCAGCCTCTTATCTTGGTCAATTCAACCCTTCGGTCACCACATGGATGTCACACACAATACATGGCTAACATGGGCTCCATTGCCTCTCTGGTAATGTCAATTATAGTCAATGGAAATGATACAACAAGGCTTTGGGGTTTGCTAGTTTGTCATCACACGTCACCGCGCTATGTGCCTTTTCCACTTCGCTATGCTTGTGAGTTCCTAATGCAGGCTTTTGGACTGCAGCTTTACATGGAGATTCAATTGGCATCACAAATGGCAGAGAAGAAAATTCTTAGAACTCAGACCTTACTGTGTGACATGCTCCTCCGTGATGCCCCATTCGGTATTGTGACTCAATCTCCCAGTATCATGGACCTTGTTAAGTCTGATGGGGCTGCAATGTATTATGATGGAAAATGTTGGTTGTTAGGCATAACCCCAACTGAATCACAGGTGAAAGACATTGCAGAATGGCTACTTAATTGTCATGGGGATTCAACAGGGTTGAGCACAGATAGTTTGGCAGATGCTGGTTATCCAGGTGCTGCTTTACTGGGGGAGGCAGTTTGTGGCATGGCCACAGCAAGAATCAATTCAAGAGATTTCTTGTTCTGGTTCAGGTGTCACACTGCTAAGGAAGTTAAATGGGGAGGAGCCAAGCACCATCCAGTGGACAAGGATGATGGTGGAAAAATGAACCCAAGATCATCATTTAACGCTTTTCTTGAAGTAGTCAAAAGCAAAAGTTTGCCTTGGGAAGTGTCAGAAATCAATGCTATTCACTCATTACAGCTTATAATGAGAGACTCATTCCAAGAGACAGAGAACTCAGGTCCTAAGACTCTAAATTATGTGCAGCAGCAGAGGGACACTGCAATGGGTGGGGTGGATGAACTCAGTTCTGTGGCATTTGAAATGGTTAGATTAATAGAAACAGCAACAGTTCCAATTTTTGGGGTTGACTCAGCTGGTCTAATCAATGGATGGAATGCAAAAATTGCTGAATTGGCGGGACTTCCGGCAAGTGAAGCTATGGGAAAATCCCTAGTAAATGAAGTACTACATGAGGACACACGTGAAAAAGTCGAAAATATTTTAAGCAGAGCCTTGCAAGGTAAATCAGTTCTTGTACTAATTGCCAAGTACATCTCTTAATTTTGACTCTACTATCTAGCTCAAATGTGATAGCATACATGTTTTACATTGCTTTTAATAAACTATACTGTGTAGTTATCTTTTAGAATTTGATTTTTACCTAGATTGTGTGGCCTATCCATGAAACTCAATTATAAAATATCCTGACCATCTGCACTGGTTTCATATATTCATGTCCCATGATCGGATATAGGTGGCACTGTCTTTCCTGAAAAGACTTCAGCAGTCATTCTTCTATGGTTATTCCCTAATCCCTTAAATTAATTTTTGATTTTGATTAATTGACTTGCTCTTTTTGTGTATGACTGCATATATTTTGATCACAATATCCATCAAGCACTATTTTTCTGCTGACTATACAAGTGCCTAAACATGATTGTAATTCTGAACCTTGGTGACTGAGCATCTCATGAGTGAAATTTTTTAGGGTAAGAAGGCTCAAGAGAAACAAATACCTCCTGTCATATTTTTCTTAGTCAAGATTATTATTTTGACAATCATGAACATAAGAATAAGTTACTGGTGGTAAATCGTTGTAGATGCTTGCAAAAGTTCTGTGAAAATATCTTTGATGAATTAAGTTTGACTTGTATTCTCTGCTGTTTCTTTTTCCTCTTTCCCTGCTTTCATATTTTGTCACTTTTGAAGAAAACTTAAGTTTCATATTACAGTTATTGGTTAACTAAAATATTCTCCAGGTCAGGAGGACAAAAATGTTGAGTTGAAATTAAAACACTTTGGGCTTCATCAAGAAAAGTCAGTTGTGTATATTATAGCCAATGCCTGCACAAGTAGGGATTACACAAACGCTGTTGTTGGGGTGTGCTTTGTGGGTCAAGATATCACTAACGAGAAAGTTGTTCTGGACAAATTCATCAAGTTGGAAGGTGATTACAAAGCTATCATACAGAGTCTCAGTCCACTGATTCCACCCATTTTTGCTTCTGATGAGAATGCTTGCTGCTCTGAATGGAATGCAGCCATGGAAAGGTTAACTGGTTGGAAGAGAGATGAAGTTATTGGAAAAATGCTTCCTGGGGAAATCTTTGGAAGTTTATGTCAGTTGAAAGGTCAAGATACACTGACTAATTTTATGATTTTATTGTATCGAGGAATCAGTGGTCAAGATTCTGAGAAGTTCCCTTTTGGATTGTTTAATAGAAAGGGAGAATTCATAGAGGTTTTCTTAACAGCTAACAAAAGGACTGATGCTGGTGGAAATATAGTTGGTTGTTTCTGCTTCCTGCAGATTGTACCACCAGACAAGTATCAGCTCTCAGAAGGACACAAGTCAAAAAGCAGGAATCACCCTTCGGAATTTAAGCAGTTGGCTTATATATTACAAGAGATGAAGAATCCTTTAAATGGTATACGCTTCACACACAAACTTCTGGGAAACACCGCTGTCTCAGAAAATCAGAAACAATTCCTTGACACCAGCTATGCATGTGAAAGACAGATCATGGCAATCATTGAGGATACATATTTAGAAAGTCTTGAAGAAGGGTAAACGTTCTCTTTGCACTCTAAAAGACATGTATTCTCTCTTCGAGATTTTTCTTTCCTTTTTTTCACTTCTTATTGTTGATGTTTGAGGCATCTGACTTTATTAATGTTCTATTTGTGCATATGTGCATACAAATCTACATGCATATTAGACAGACAAACATGCAGTAATACTAATGTTCTCACATCAATGCTAATGATAACAGCACTATGCAGCTAAACATGGAAGAATTTGTTCTCGGAAATATTTTAGATGCCATTGTCAGTCAAGTCATGATCTTGATAAGAGGAAAAAACCTGCAGCTGTTTCATGAAATTCCGGATGAGATCAAAACACTTAAACTATACGGTGATCAAATTAGGCTTCAGGTGGTCTTATCTGACTTTTTGCTTAATGTGGTCAACCATACACCATCTCCTAACGGCTGGGTAGAAATCAAAATTTCACCTAGTCTGAAGATTATACAGGTTGGCAATGAGCTTATACATCTGCAGTTCAGGTACACAAACTGAGATTTTTATTATTTTTTCCCATTGACCATGTGCAGCTCGTTAATTTGGTTTCTAACTACTTTCCCCTCTAATTCTTTGTTTAGCATATTATAATCTCCTTTATGAGTTATATTTGGTAATTCTTTTTCCTATTACAAGTGGAACATTTACATATGTTCAATCTAGCTTGTCCTTTGTTGAACTCCATATGTAAATCGAGGATTACAGAAGTGGCCCACTAAGTCATATTACAAACCCACTATTTTTCTGATATAAAAAGACCAGAAAGATTTTTTGTTTTGTCCCTAGCCATTTGGTTCCCATATAATCATAAAATAGAGGCACAATACCTGTTCAACAACTAAGGAAACCCTCCATTGAGTGCCAGAAAAAGAATGTGGAATCATGCCGCAGATAGTATTTGAATTCTTTCAGCTAATAACTGCATGTGCTAGCATCTTTCCTGCCCCAAATAATCAATCATAAAAGATTAGGCATGCTATACCATCATATTAGAGTGTGTTTTTCCATCTTTGTTTATCTCAGTTATGATTGAATCCATAGATCAAATATAAGATTTATATGTTTAGCCTGTCCTTCCCTGTTCATTAACTTCACCTAGATGTTGCACTGTAATGTGTTTATCCTTTTCATGGTGACTATTCTTTATAATGCTTCGGTTTTAGACCTGCAGGGTAATCTTGATTAGACATTGTCAACTTATCCTATTGCTCCTGTTCCTCTGAAATTTTTTCCTTTTTTTGTTTAAATAGTTGATAATGATCTTCTGTGGTAGATGATCATGGCCTTTTCTCACTGTACCATCATTGGCTGGCAGCTAGAAAGTTGATGTTATAAACAAAACCTTCCTAAGACTACATGTGGTATTAATGCAAGTAAATCTAGTGCTAAAAAGACAACTTCATGTAATTACTATTGTACATTGAAAATACTCATAATTTTTCCCGAAATTACTTTGATGCTTACTTTGTAGATAGAATCAACGTCAGATGATTTAGGTAGACTGAAGTCTCATTTTACCATCCTGTCCATCCAGAATGACTCATGCTGGTCAAGGTCTAGCTTCCACTGTTCTTCAGGATATGTTTGAAGGAGGCAACCAATGGAATACACAGGAAGGTCTAGGGCTAAACATGTCCAGGAAAATTCTCAGTAAGATGAATGGTCATGTCCACTATGTAAGAGAACATAACAAGTGCTACTTCCTCATTGATCTTGAACTTAGAACAAGAAAAGAAAGGCAAAGGGTTTTGCAAGAAGATACAAGCGTGATGACTTAGCTTTGTTCTCCAGATGCTCCTATATGTGCAAGGGTTCAGGAGGGTCATCGGCAGAGAAGTCTCTGACATCACTTTGAGACCTGACAGAAATATGGTAACTGCAGATTTTTAGCATCAGTCTATGGTATATAGTTTATGGAAAATTTTGACCTGTTTTTAGCAAGGTGCCATTCTATTACAGGTCAAGCATATGACATATGTATATATATGGCATTAGCAAGTATAGTAGAATAGCAGAGCAGTTATATACCACCCACCCCACAACAATCAATAAATAAATAAATAGAGACTAATAAGTGTTGTTGTAAAGTTAGGTTATTATTATGTTAAAATAAGCTGTGATCTTCTGATGTTGCCACCAGAATTGGTTTGTGGATTTGACAACATCATTAGATTTTGTAATTTGTAAAACCTTCAACATCAAGCTTCTGCAGTTCAATTGTATAATTCAAGTGAAAGTGTGAGCTGTGTCATCTGAAATTACTTTGGTGTTGGGGATCTGGTCAAAAAGGTCTCTACTTTACAGATACCTATAAATTTAAGTTGTTTTCCTTTTACTGTCAACTCGAGAGACTTCTATAAATGCATTGAAGTTGCTTTGGCTTCCAAGACCTAGATTTGGACTTGCCTTTGTCATATAGCAAAAGGACAATAATGCCAAATGCACTCATCACTTGAGGACTAGCAAAAATACAACAAATACACGCCACTATAGAATATATATCAGCACTGGACTGTGCTCTATCTAAGTTGTGTTAAACTCGAATCACATCAAACAAATGCAAAACGTAAACCATAAGGAGTTGGTTTAGTTGTAAAGTTGTATATTTAGTTGCCTGGTCAAAAGTACAATTCCTATCAAAGCAAAATTTTTGGGAACAAACTGAAGGGAATTTCTTGGTGAGTCTTTTAGCTTGTTGGGATGCATGCAAGGTGGGTAGTTTAGAGTTTGCCTTGATGGAAGTACCCTTAAAGAAAAAATAACAAGAAAACCGGCAAATGCTCAGACTTGGAGAACACTACTTCCACTTATATTGAAGAGCAGAAATAAACTACACCCCCTTTTGTAACCTGTACATGAAGATTCTCCATTCTTAACTGTCTGTTAGAACTAGAGAAGAAACAAATTTTGGATTCTTAAACCTAAATTCCAATTTGCTGACCCTGACAATAAGAGGGGGAGGGAGTTCAGAGAAAGGTAACCTTTGTGCACCATCATATTCAAATACGCATTTGACACTTTCATTTCAAGAGTCAAGACTACCACTACATCAGACGAATACAGACAGAAAGAAGCCGTTTATTCCCTCTCTATACAATTTTGTAACCCATTTCAACTTGCCAATTCTCTAAATCTCATTCTCAACCCTAACTAACCATATGAACATTTTCAAGATATATTCAATGGCAACCCACCAAAACGGTAAAAAACAAAAAAGAGCCAAAATGGAGACGAACACCTTCCCGCAAAGGAAACTCAGTTCACTAAACTCCAGCCTATGCTCCCCTGTTCGTTTACATTATCAGACCAGCTATACGCACATGATCAACCAAATTGCTCCAAGCTTCTGAAGCTTTCTGGCAAATACTTCAGAAAATGACTATGGTACAAAATCTACATCTTCTGATATCCCTTCCTAATTATATGCACCAGATAACCAGATACATATGTGCAAATGTCAATGTTAACAGCCCCCATCTCGGGCTTCCACAACTCTGCTTTGGATTTAATGTCAACTTATCTCCAAGTTCTCAGGAGGGCCATCCTTTGGAGGGCTTCCAGGAAAATCACTTGAATGTGACTCACTTGGCCTAAGGACATGGATATTCAAATTGTTGGAGGGAAGATGCTCTTGTATGATCTACAGGAAAGTGCAAAAATATTCATATCAGTCAGATCATTATTATTATTAATTTCACTAACTACTAGTTCCAAATTGAAAATCACAATTAAATACACCAGTTTACATTTTTCAATCAATGCCTCTACATAGTTACAAATTATATTACCTGATCACCAGCTTCAGGACCCTCTGAGTGGAAAACAATAGGGCGGCAGCGCTTATCTTCATTCATCAAACTTGAATTTTGGAAGTGGCTAACAAGGGCAACCTTTCCTTGGATTCGAGCATATGCCAAAGAAGCAACTTTCTCACTATTAAACTTCTCCCACTTCTTCCCATTAAATGACTGCAAAATAATACACATTAGTGAATCTGCCATTTATATTTCTGGAAATTACTAATCAGCATGCAATTTCTAATAAATTCTTTCTCTCTTTCCTTAATAAATGCCAGGAAGTCATCATTAATTGCTGGGGAATAATTAATATTTATGTGGTAAAGTAAACAGGCTTGAATGAGATAAAAATATGCAAAAATGCTGAGCCAAGAAAATCCCAAAAGACCTCATAGAATGGAATTATGAGTGATGGTGAGAGCATGTTGATAAATGCATAGCCCACGTTGCATTTATTCTGCATCCACAAGCAAAAATATCAATCAGCTTCACTATAATAAAAAATTTAGGGACCGAAAAAAGAACTAGAGGTGCAAAAAGAACCCAACATATACCTTAAAATCAATTGGCAGATAGAGAAAATCATAGGTACCCCTATGATATTCATCAATGGCAGCTAGTAACATTTTTGAAGTGTATCTACAGCATATCAACAATAAATAAATCATAAAAGCATCCAATAAAGAGAATATGATCAATGGAGTCTTCTAAAAGTTACTCATACTTATTTGGGATGTTCTTTATCATTAAAGTAGTCCTTGTATCTTCACCACTTTTAATCTTATCCAAGTCAAGCTGAAATTGTTTCTTGCTATCAACTTGGCTCCCATTGGTCTCTATCCGTCTGCTCCGCCCACGGTCAGTCAAACCCTCAAATGTTGTAGGTGGCAGTCCTGGGTAAGGACCATTACCCAAAAACACTGGGCTAAGCCTTGGAGAAGATCTCATTCTGAAGTTTGAAGAGCCATTTTCTGACATATTTCTCGGTATAGTAATGCCAGCATTAACAGAACCACCCACTTTACCAATGTAATTTCCATCATTGTGTCCTAAACCCATGCCTCCATAAGCAACATGATTCATGAAAGAGACATCCGGTGACTCTGGAAGGAAACCGAAATGCCTCTCAAAAGGATCACCAGATGGAGCAGAGCCAACATGATGATGGTGGTGATGCTGGGATAAACCAATGAAGGAACTATTCTGACCTGCATATGGGAAGGCATGGGTCTTCCCATTTGATGTAAATGGATGCCCCACAGATGGCCTTGTCCAAGCTGAAGGTTTGATGTGCTCTGAGTATAGGCTTGAACTTCCCCATAGAAATTGTGGGCCAGACAAGGTTTCAATTGAGGATCCATTGGAAGTTGATGGACCAAAAGAGGACAATGCTCCCTGATATTGGGTGAATTTTGGCTCCGGCAATGAATGTGACTGAAATGCAGCTCCATGTGATGAATTGTTGGCAGCATATAAGTGCTCTCCATGAATACTCCTTCCTAAGTCCTTGCCAACAGTTGCACCCTTGACAGCATTTGATACCTGAGGTTGCAAAATTGAAGCTAACCCAGGTAAATGGTTGCCTGTTGTTGGGCTCATGATCCTAGATCCGGGGGATTTACTCATAGTTTGCATTGGATTATGTTCAACGGGACTGTTAAGCTGCAGCCAGTTACCTGCAATGGATGCTTAGTTAACATTCATTCAGTCAGAGATCACAATTGCAGATGAAACACAAATAAGTCTATAATTCAAAGCCATACTTCCTAAAGAAACCAGTCACACAAGTGACATTAAGTACCTGGTGGGGAGTTGGTAAGTGGTGAACCCACTTGCAGCAGGAAACTCCGAGATTCATCTTGCTCAAGCTCTTGATTTATTTGCAGCATTAAACTAAAAGGTGCAAGAATTATCAATTATATATTTTATAAATCAACAAATGATGAAAAGAAAACAAAGAAAGTAGAGATCCAGAAGTTACACATGCATCAGTTATTGATGATAATGAAGTCAGGCAATCTTTTGCATCTCCATGGGTCAAACATGTGTCAGTTAAAACCTGATTTTTTTAACCATCCAACCTAGGTATTAAACTTCAAAATTACCCAGTCCCAACCGGCCATCCCATAGACATCAACCAGATTTGAAAACCAATTCACCTCATGCTAGCTAATGTCAATTCTAGCTATTGCCAGAACCCAACCAAGTAATTTCAAACTCATGATGAAAAGCATACTAGAATTTTCCATATCTCTTGAGCAGGTCTGGTCAGGTGACCTCATATTTCCTTCTACCTAAACCTGTTTCCAGCCTCTAACCTACAAACATTGGCCATCTCCAGTTTCTTTAATTATCATGATACAGCAGGATGAATTTTCTTTTCAGAGATAATTGGAGTTTGTTACAAGATATATGGCAACAACATAATTATTCATTAGAACCATCAAAAGCACACAGCAGAAAATACCACTGTAAGATTCACAATAGTTTCTACTCTCTCAAAACATGTTATCATTATAGCCCAATTGATGTAACTCATTTCAAAGGAGTCCAATACTACTAATGATTACTCCCAAACAGTAAATGGAAGTTTTTACACGTGTTTAGACAGTCTCACTAGGTACCAGAGAGAGATGTGTCAAACTGTATTATGCAAGCTACTCAATTCGCCAGTGGAATGGCTTCAAGTCTTTATCAGTTTTTGCTTAAACTTATATAACACACAAAGACAAGTAAAAATAAGCCAGAAAGACAGATGAAAATCATCATAAAACTAAAGGGAAAACAAAAGCATAGTGTTTGACCTAATTAACTAGTCCACTAAATGAATGCAATTGAAAACTATAAAGAAATGTGCTTCAAGGAGGAAGTAAATAAGAACATCAATGCTCTTGACAGGCTAATGAATACAAGCAGGAGTCAAGTCATTAATTGCGCACTTTCGACGAGCTCCACCAGGGCGACTCGGTTCTAGCTTTATGCGTTTACCAGCTATGTCACTCCTGTTCAATGACTTAAGTGCTGCTTCTGCAGCTCTAACATCATAATATTCAATGAATTTATGATGCCTCTTATGTGGTGTTTCCCTTATCTGCACAAATGAAACAGTAATTGACAAAAATGCAAAACAATTGAAAAGGATTAAAGGACAAAACTATTACCTCTTTGACCTCGCCATATACCCCAAATATTTGACGAAGGTCTTCATTTGAAACAGATGGATCCAAATTAAACACCACCAAGGTTCCCTGGTTGATATCCTTGTCTGATGGATTATCCTGGCATGTACAATAACAGAAAGTCAAAAGAAAATGATTGTCTAGGCCTTCAATTGATAAAAGCATAAATCATGAGGACCACAAAGTTGTCAAAAACCTTTGGTATTGAGAAATGAATGTCAAGTTTCCTGCGTCGCAGCGGTTTGTTTTGTAATGCACGCATAGCTGTTCGAGCAGCACGGATATCATAATAGGATATCATTACAAATCCACGATGTTTACATGCAGTATAGAGGGTTCTAATATCACCATATTGCTGAAAAGAAAAACATCTAAAAACATAATTAATAAAATGAATAGCAAATGTACAGGATATAAATATCAGTTAACAGAGATTTAGATGCACAGTATTCGTGAAGCATATTTTTAAACTACCAAGCAAAAGTTGATATTAATTTCTAAATAGAGCTCAACCCAATTTAAACTCACCTCAAAAAGGGCTCTCAGTTCAGAATCCTCCACATTACTGTTAATATTTCGAACAAATAATGTTCGAGAAGGATGTTCCCCATACGGATGTTCTCCAGCAACAGTTCCCACACCATTAGGAAAAGGATAATGGGCCACACCATTGCCAATAGAACTATCAGAGAAACTTAATTTTGACATACCCACACTGAGACTTTCCTGTGGGTCAGTTTCCAGTTCCATACCTCCACCGCTACCAAAAAGATCATACTCTTCCAAGTCCTCCAGGGAACCAGGCAAGCCGCTTAGGTCAAAATCATCCGTTATGCCAGCTAAAAGCTCCTCCTCGTCATCAGGAAGCAAGGGTCCAATTGCATGGGTATCAAGATCTTCAAGTGAATCATTACCCTCAATGTCTTGATGAAGCTTTTGAAAGCCAGATGAGATGTCATCAACAGATTGATAACCATTTTCAGTGTCATTCAAGTTCACTACAAATTAGGAAAACAAACAGGTCAAGAAAATTTAATAGTACATGGAGAAAGCAAACCTTTAAGAAATTACTGCCGCATACATTTTTCATGTGGCAAAACAGGTAATGAGCTGGAGAAAAGGGTAGCATCAGATGACGCATGGTATGCATCTGAACCAGATAAAATCTCCCATGCACCACGTCCCACTTCCTTAGATATATTTACAGATGGAATCTTGGTAGGACCTAATAGTCATACATGGAATATATTTAATCAGATATTATAATTCATTTTAATAGTAAAACCAAATGAAAGACTTTAAAGAAGTACCTGAAGATGAACTATCAAAAGACTGCTTCATTGCATCACCCTTCTGCTTCATGTACAGAATAGAAGTATATCTGAGTTAGTTTCTTATCATGAATAGATATAGCTTTCCAATAGAAATGCCAATGCACACACTGTATCTGCCATATCTAACAGATCGCTTAAAATAACAGAAAACTTCAGAAAGTTATTAACCTGTGAGTCTATAGAAGGTTCTTGTAAATGAGGTTATAGATCCAATAGTTAATAAAAATTTCAGGTGGCATTTCCTTTTCTTTTATTTCTCTGTGTAAATGTGTGTGTGTGTTTGGATTTTGCATGGGATGAAGGGAACCAAACACATCTTTCTTCAATAATGAATATTCGTATACTTGCTCCAAGTGCAGATCTAAGCCCAGTACAAAATTAAAATTAGACAAATTATGGCGATTTTGCATTTGTAATATACTAAAATAAATATGAGAATTTCTTCTCTTAATATCAATGGTAGACTGGGGGAGGTGGAATTAAGGCCAAAAGACCTCCTTTACAGAGAAGAAGTCTGCATTTGGCTATTGCCTCAACCACAACTATCTTCTTCTATAATTGAAACAAAGTGAAATATGTGATCTGACAATGATTCACTTTATTCCAAACACTATTTCCCAAACTCCAAGGACCTTGCTTTCCAGTAAGAAAATCACTTTTTAATTCAGGTGTTTAATACCAAAAAAGGGAACTTGCACCTCAGCACAAGCTCAACATATCCAACCATACAACGGATCCCCCTCCCCACCCAAATCCAGTTTAAGGCAGGTGAGCTTTTATGGTAAAATGCTTGATGGACTTACACCCCACTTCGAAATCAAATTGCCTTTGGTTTTTCCCAATTGAAGGGAGGAAAAAACGGTCACCATTCAATAAAGCAAGTGATCGCGACAACCAAATCAACCCAATTTCTCATTACCAAATGGTGGAGTAACCCTTTCCTCCCAAAAACTTAAAATTCTAGAACTTTCAGCAATTTGAGACTTCAGAGTACGATAACTAAAATCCCAATTCACCATAATTTCTGCAATCGAATTTGCTCCCTCCCCCTTCCCCACAAGAAAGCAAATTCAACTCAAGAACTTGGGTGATCGATTCGATCAAACCCAGAAAATGTTCAAGCACTCAGATTTTTGCATTCAAAGAAATTCAGAAACAGCTAATCAAACGAAAACCCATTAAAATTACCTGCAAAGTGTAAACAAATTCAGCAAACCCTAAAGCTTGAATTGAATAAATAGGCTCCTCGGACAAAAGGCTTGACAAGTTGACACCTAAAACCACATGGGTATCTAACAGATTCCACAGAAACCTCTCTAAAACGATCACAAACTAGGAGGGAAGTGAAGAAGAGAAAAGGCACAGTCTTTTCTACTATTTCAGCTACTTTTTTGCACCACCCCAATGGGAATCTTTTCTGAGAGGGAGAGAAGGGTACAGAGCAAGAGCGTGACCATGATTGGCCCCAAGGAGTGAAAAGGTGCAGAGAATGATTGAGAGAGAGACACAAGAGAAAGAGAGAAAAAGAAGGGTTGGGGTTGTGAATGTGGAGGAATCAACTGTATTTAAAGGTCATTTGATGTCCAAAAATGTTTTGGGCATTTATTCATTTAACTAAAATTTTATTATATCGATTAAATATATTATATTATACTAAAATAATAAGTATATATTATTTTTATATTTTATTAAATATAAATTTATTTTATTTTATTTTTTAAATAAATTTAAAAATAATTAATTTATACACATGTCATTTATATATTAATTATTTTTATATATAATAATATTACATAAATATTAAAAATATCTAAAAAAAAAACCTATAATCCAACTTACCAACCAAAACAGATTTTACTATTTGATAAACTCATTCTTGGTATCAACCTGGCGTTGCCGTGAATATACCACATCACTATGATAACATTTTTTTTTTCTTTACGATTATCCATTTTAATTTTTTCTTTCTAGTTTTGTTTTAAATTATAATTATTATGATTAAGAAAAATCAAAACTTGATGCATGATTATAAGGTTGGTGCAAGAATGGATGTGATGGGATAAATGCATCATTCATATATACAGATAATGATGGCTGATGGGGCAAAAAGGNTGCATCATTAATATATACAGATAATGATGGCTGATGGGGCAAAAAGGAAAGAATGATTTGGATAAGGTATTAGGAATTAAACAAATATATATGAGTTAATTATAACATCTAAATTTTCTATACCGCTTGTGATTGTGGGTCATTATTGGATGAATATTGGTGGCAAAATAGGAAAACAAGAAAGGGAGTTGAAATACAATCAATTTAGTAAATACATCCCCTAAAAATAATCAAATGGGATTAACCCAACATCACCAAACTAGAAAGGAAGAACAAAGTCAAAAAAAATAAAAAATAAGCATGATCTAAACATCACCCACTATAAAGAATCAAGGAATCTTGAATGATGAGAATTGAGATAGTGAATAACATCCAAAACATGTCATTCTTTATTTAGAAAAACATTTACATGCATACTCTCCATATCCTCCAAAGAACAAACACTACAAAACTTAATGGCTCCTTTAGTTGGCTAGACCCCCATAGTAATGAGAGATATATTCTTCCACAAGTTGTCAAGTTTTACCAAGAGGATTTATCCAATGAAGCTTACCTAATCATGAGATTATATTGCAGCTTCACACTTTGAGTCCTTAGGCATTAAGTGCAATAACGTCTCTTCTTGATTCCCACATATCTTACAAACCTGGATCAAATGATTGCAACTATATGATGAAGCATGAATCATCTTCTAGATGAAAACATTAAGCTTGCTGGGAGGCTTAAGCTGTCAAATAACTCATCATACCACATTGTCATTCATTGGTGGAAGGAGGAACCCTAGATCCTCAGCTACCCTAATGTTTCTCCCATTGCACACTTGCCACTTTATCTCCCTACTAATCACCTTTCTATATTTGGAAGCCATTTATATCAAAACAAAATGAGCCTTCGAGAAATCAAACCATCATGGAATTATCATTTTGTTGCCAATTGCTACCAACTTTGTTTGCCCTGCAGCACCAAATTAAAGGAATTTAAGATCTCTAAACCCTAATCCATCATTGTTGTTACTAAGACACATTGAATCCCGGCCAAGTCAACAAAGAAAGCAACTTTAACTACTATAAGTTATGGATAATTTATTTTCTTATGTAATCATGGATTTTTAAACAATGAACAACATGCAAATCTAAAAAAAAATATGAAAAATTCAATTTAATCAAAAGAAAATAGAAAGGGGAGAAAATTTAGTATGTCTTACATATGTATTTTTATAATAAGAGGAAAAAGTCAAAAAAGTTATAATAGATGAGAGGAAAAGAAAAAGAAGTGACAAAAAGACAAACCACATGTGGACAGAGATTTTTGTCTATTAAATTGTAGTTTGATTGAATAGATCGTTTAACACAAGCAAAGACATAGCACGAACATAGGAAATTTAGATAGCACTAAAATATAAAAATAATAAACTCCAAGTGGGTTAAATCTCCCCTAAACAAATGGAAATAAAAATTTAGTTTTCCAACAAAATAAGAACAAAAAGAAATTTATGATAATTTAATCCATCAGCAGTGGTGGATACTTGCATAGAGCCCCTCAATAAGATTAAAAAATACGATTAATTAACAATATTTGCTTATGATGCAATGGTGACTGTCATACAATCCTTTATTCATACTATGAAGCATTCAATTATATTAATAAGAAATAAAGAAAAAAAATTATATGATAAAGAATAATAATTAAAGACACAAAAAGAGAAGACAATTACACTTAAAAAGCTTGGAAAGCCATAAATCTGGTGTAAAATAATAAGCCATTTTTTTTTTTGTCTCTGGCCAAGACAAGCTGGTCGTTTTCCTTTTTCTTCTCCTTTTTTCCACTAAAAGTGACAAGTTGTTTGATCTCTAAAATTTTCTATTTCTAACTTATAAAAATATATAAACATTGAATAAAAAATATAAAAAGATAAATAAAATTAAAAAGTAGATGAGATGGTGTGGAAGTTTATTAAAGTAAGATAGGAATATTCCAGTCAGCATCCACCACCAGCACCACCAGATTACGTGAAATTCTCAAATTGGTGCCAATGAAGTAAAGATAATATATTATATATATGTCAAGAATACAGTCATAGACATTAATCAACTCACGTAACTGTGAGAAGGTGTTTAGGTAGAACGTGCCAACTATGTTACGTTTAAACTCAGTACTCCTTAACAATAATATGAACTAATTATAATAGGAATTCTAGGTTTTCTTGTAGATGAAAGGCTTCTTATCCTTAGATATTTTTCAAGCACCATCATGCATTGTATTATGATACTTCAGTTCATGATGTGCAAATTAACAATTCATAAAATGTATATATAATTTCCTTCATAGATTCTTAGACATGTCATTGAAATCATGTCTGATAGTATTGAAGTAACTTATTTTTATTACTATTTTTTTATTATCCAAAAAAAAATGTGTATGTAATTTTTTTTTTCTTTTTTTGCACATTGTAAAAATGTACATGAAAGCCAATACTATATATATATATCATTAAGAAGGAAAGAGGAAATCTATTATTTTTAATCACATAAGAGCCTGTACNGAAGGAAAGAGGAAATCTATAATTTTTAATCACATAAGAGCCTGTAATTTTCCTAGAAAATTAAAACTCTCCTACCAGCACAATGTGTGCTCCATAAAATTTATCTGTCTCATATTATGCAAGCAAATAATTTAACTGTTTATGGGTATTTTCTCTCTTAATACAACTAGAAGTCTTGAAGCATCCACATAAGACTTCTAAAATAATAGTTGCATGTGCCTATGGAATATATATGATCTCATTAACTGAAGGTTTTCTTGAGAATTTGTCACCTTCATCTCTCCTACAAAAACCCTAATCCACCTTTGCTAAACCTTAACAAGCTTTGGGTCCTCATGTGTCTCACCTTGAATCCTCTTATGCCTTACATCAATTTTTTCCATCTAGTTGTGATATATGTATCAACTTGTCAAATCTCATTTCCAAATAGTTGCTTCTAAACTGTGTAGTTTGTATTGTTTTAGCTATTTTAATTGCTGTTTAATGTGTGAGTTATAAATATAGGATCTTAATTAGAAGTAAAGTAACTCAATTTCTATATATCATTGTGAAGAAGTTGCTGAAAGTTTTAGAGCAATCCTTCTCTAAGTTTTGAGGATCCTTGTGTAATAAATATATTGTAACCCTTTCCTTAAAAGGTAATGATTGTGGAAAAGTTGGCTTTAATATTTTCCCATGCTGTCTCTTGGCCCCTTTTTAAAGCCAAAAGGTCTTTATTTCTTCCAATATGAAAAGTTGCAATCATACATTACAATACGGCAATACCCAATAAACCAAACCAAGCACTAGGAACTTTTTCCCCCCTCTAAGCAAGCACTAATAACATGAAGCATTTTCAACCAAAACAAAGCCAATAAAATGAAAGCAACATACAACAAAAGAAGAAAACCCTAAGTTTAAAGTCAGATATATTAAGAAAGAAAAATAATAAAATTTCCTCCATCCTCTAATTTAGTGAGGAAGCTTTTGTTTATATTGATTTACTTGGAACCAAAACCACTATTTTTTTCACTTTATTTGTATTGAATATTTCTTAGAGTATAATAATATTTATGCACTTATTATATATTAAATTCTTAATTTAATTAAATCCAAACCACCCTTTCCACTTAAACTCTTCTTGTACGGTTTAAATTTTAGACCCTATCATAGACTTTCTCTATTTCTTGCTATGGTGGAGAAATTGTCAACACAAGTTTGAAGAGTGAGATCATTTCAGACAAAAAATAAGTCTTGAAGCAAAAATGTCCATGGAGACAATTGACTTTGTCTAAAGTCTTAGATTAAAAATTAGGTATAAGTTTTCTAGATTTCTTAAATGGGAAAATATCCAAATTAGTAGCTTTAGTTGTAGGGATGTATATATTATCATGGTTCATGAATAATATTTCTACCCAAAAAAAGAAAATAGTTCATGAATGAGCAATTCTTTTTAATTAAATATTCCACTTCACCATGCTTCCTCCTTTGTATTTTCCATTGGGTATAACTAAAATGATTTATTTTCACTTTTCCTTATTATCAATGGAAATCCATTTCAGCAAAATATATACAGAAGTTGAACACAAATACTCTTGAATAGGTTTAGGTAACAGTCTTTTTGATCTACTAAAAATAAAGAAGATTTATTTTCATAACTAATTTTTATCTTAAAAAATTCCTATGCTTACATTTCAGAAAAATATCCTATGATTATTATTAAACTTATCCTTAAGATTATAGAATATTTTTTTTTTGATTGGGAAGATTATAATATTTTAAACAAGTGCATGCACATTGCTGGGGGTAAAAGAGTTTTTGAAAAAAAAAAAAAAACTAGTTTCCTTCTTTTCGGCTGATCTTCTTTTGATATGATACATTGTATATATTTGGAAGTTGGAACAAATCATTTCTTTTTCAGCACTGTTTTTTTGTTTTTATAGGATTTTCAGCACTGTTGTATTGCCGAAAGATTCTGAATAGAAAAAAGTAGGAATCATAGATTAAAGATTATATGATGGGGGACCATAAAAATAATTTTTTATTTGTATTTTGGGTAACTATTTGGTAATTTTATTGGATAATACCATATACAATATATGAATATGAGTAAATGAATAGAAACATTAAAAGTAAAAGGTATTTGACTCATTTAAAAAAGGAGCTTTCTTCTTCTTTTCTTTTTCACCAAAAAGAAGCCTCTTTAAATATTTTCGAATAAATAAAACCAGATTCTTGACACACACATTTTTTTTTTTCAATTTCTTATTATTATAGTTAATTTTAAGAAAATGTTTAATTTACTCATTCCAACTTAAGTTTATGTGCGATTCAATCTTTAAACTTTAAAAATGTATAACAAACCTCTAAATGTTTTCAAGATGTGTTAAAAGAGTATAGATGTAGTCAAAAAAGGCGAAAATTGTCATATGCACAATATATGATACTTATCATAATATAATATCTATTAGTAAATTTTCTGTTTTAGTAACTTTTACTTTTCATTTTCGTTTTTTAAAAAATTCTCATTACATTTTTTCCTGTAATTCTCCCTTGAGATTTTTGAGTAAAATTAAGAAAAGGATTTACAAATAAGCTAGTAGAGAGAAGAAAGAGGAGGGGATAAAAGTTATCTATTAATGAAGGAATTGCAATGGTTACAAATTATGAGGGTTTGTGAATTTACTATTTTAACCAAAAAGGGTCTGGAATCGATCAAATAATAATGATATAGGTTTTTTTTTTTATACATTTAGTATTTTAAAGACATCAAAAAGACTAATTTATTGAAATAATAATTTAAAGAATTTAATGAAATGAATGGACAAAAGATATAATAGAAAAAAAAAGTAGAATATATATATATATATTTACTTTGATTACGATTATTGATTTAAACACATAACTCTTAAAATCTTGAAGATATCTTTAGTATCACTTGAGTACAAATTATTTGATGAAGTTGAAAAGTATTTAGTTATTTTTTAAAGAAAAAAATTTCTTTTAAACACCAATTTAAATATTTTTAAAATTTAAATTTAATTGATTTTTTTGTTATTAGAGAGATAGTGCTATATTTTCTAGTGGGAAATACGAAATGATGAAATTGAATTTGAAATCTCAACTTTTTTAAGATATCCTAAGATTATGTCATGTTATTAGTATATTAATTGAGGTATAATATATATAATATTAAGAAAAAATAAATTTAATTTTGAGAGGATTATTTTAGAGTTTTATAACTTATAACAAAATACCGTAAAGTATACAAATGATAAAATTGTCAAACAAGTGTGTATAATACTGTAAAAAATGACTAAAATACCTCTCATAACCTTTGTATATATAATTATTATAATTAAATATAAAAAAAAAAAAATACTATATATATAAATGAAATGACCATATACTAATAAAGATATTTTGGTACTTGGGCAATAGATCAAATGGTTACTAAGCTTTCTCTATAAAGAGATGATCAAAATAAGAGTTCTCAAATTACTCTTTCACACAAAATTATTCTGAGTACTTCAACAATAAGAACTTAGAGTAAGAATGTCTTGCCCAAAATTAATAAATTTAGTTCCATCCAAAAGTGGTATCAAGCTAAAGTCATTGAATATATAAAAAAATAAAAATAAAAAAAAAAATATATTTTAATTATTTTATAATAAATAATAAGCATCTATTTAGAAGACAAAATACCTTTTAGCACTTTCAAATTTTGGCAAGTGGGGGGTTGCAACATTAACGTCAAACTCTACTGTACACGTAAGAGACAAGACCAAATTTGAGGGTGGAGTCGTTTTCTCTTTCTCTGTCTTTGAATAAACGGCCCTCTTTTCGAAGTTTCAACATCAACATAAAATGGATGACGTCATTCGCGAGTGGCATATTCTTCTTTTGTCATTTATGCCATTATGCCACCGCAGTCCGCCGCAAAATTCTCGTCCCACTAATTCCGCAGTCACTCGAAAATCTATTATTAATTTTAAATTTTTTGGGGAAAAAAAATTGTAAATAAGCAATTGGGTCCAGAATGAGGTTGTGATAGGAAGGATGAGCCCATGATGGGATCTGTTTTGCTATATAATATGGGACATGTGAATATAAATATAGTAGCCCGTTATGACACCAAAAGAAAAACTATGTTAGCCCATTTTTTGTTGTCATTTGTTATCTAAATTTTTTTAGTTACGGATAAGAAAAAATGATGACTTAAACCTATAACTTAAAATCTTTTTAAGAGATTTATAAATCAGTTGTATTATGTGACTGTGCTTAATAAGCAAATAGATTATAGATCTTTTATTTTAATGAAATGTCCAATGTATTATTACTTAACTATTATGTATGAGGAGTAATATTTTTTCGATATGTCATGTTTGTGAGGTGTAAAATATGCAAGAAATAATCACTATGTGCATATACATTACTTGAGAGTATTGGCACCTCTACATGAAAAGGAAAATTATAGCATATTAGTATAGATTCATTTAAATAAGGTTCATTCATATAAAATCTGTCAATGTTAATTAGTTGTAATGGTAATGGTTTTGTTTTTAACAATAAAGATGTTCTCGGGTCAATTTTCGTGCATAAAAATTAAGTCTTTCTCCGGGAAAACTTACAGGAGTGCACCCCCACATTGACCGGATGATCTTAATTGTGATAGTAGTGGGTTTCTCCTATCTGCTCTTTAATTTTTCTTTTCCAAGGAAAAAGCCTCCACATCTCAAACGAGTAGGGCAAATGCTAATTGTGGTAAAAGGCTCCCCTTTGCTTTTTTAGATGAGATGGCCTGGTTATCTTCTCCTTCTTAACGCCTACATATATATGTGTCAGCCGTCACCACAGATCACTGCCATTCCTTCAGAAAATATAGCTTTTACAAACTTCATCTTCTTAGGGTTCCTTTTCTCTGTTTTGCCTATTTGATGGAATCCCTTTGGATACCGTATGAGCATACGAAACATTGTTGCAGTGTATCTAGATACCGTATGAATCATATCTGTATCTTTTTTTGTATATAATTATGGCTGCCTGTCAGCTATATTGAAACTTAGAACCAATCAAAGATCTTTTCATGTCTCTGTTTGGGACTGTTCTTGAATGTCTGATCTCACTTAGTTTGTGCAAGTGTATTATGGTTTTGCTATTCCAGTTATTTTTTGGAGCACTTCTCTTTGATGTTCTCTATACTGAATGCCTCAAAACCCTAAAATTTTCCCGTTCTTCTTGTAAATTTTACTTTCAGTTCAACTTTACCCCTTTTAAATTTGAAGTCCGACTCCTCCATCGACAACAATGACAGATTGTAAATGTTGAATTACTCAACAAATTTGAGGGTGTATACTAGTAAATAATAAAAATTAGATTTCGCAAAGATCATGAGAACTTATATCCTCTAAAATTTTAAATTTTAAATATCCTCGAGAGATTTTAATGATCTAATTTTCTTTTCTTTCTTAGAATAGTGAATGGAAATATGAAGCTACCCAGCTGTAAGAGAAAACATTAAAGGAATGAAAAATTAAACATCAAGATATGCCAAATAGCACCAAAAATACAATAAAAACACCATCAAACGCCAAATTTATATTCCATTAAAAGTGATATTAATGGAAATGGAATATATCATAAACTTCAAAACCAAAGAAGAA